>BHFT01036136.1:0-18008 GCA_004320025.1 Laticauda laticaudata | reverse complement strand
TGAACTAAAGGGGGAGGGGTGTTCTGTATAACTTGGAAGGTTCCAAGTAGTCTCTTCTGATTGGTCAGAAAGGCCAGTAAAGGATTAGTTCATTAGGAACCAATCCAAGGAGCTGCTCAAAGGCGGCAAAGTTAAAAGACTGTCATTGGCTACAAGCCGCAGGCAAGCCTCTATATAAAGGGCTGCCACAGCTGGAGCCAATGTTCTGTTACTGTTTGCTGTTAACTAATAAAGAGTTATTTGTTGGAACCCGGTCTATCGCGCGTCTTTTCTGGACGGAACATATTCAATAATATTTCCTAATTTAAATCAATAGGGGTAAATCAGAATGTGTTGTGTTGTTGATTAAAAGACAAGTAAACAAAAGCTATTAGCACAATCTTAAACATGTTTAATGAAAAATTAGTCTCATAATTAAACCTTTGAATTTTTAAAAATGTTTTAATTGCAATTTTACAATATAATCCTAATCATGTCTATTCAGAAGTAAAGCCTTCATAGATCAAATGAAATTGTGACTAAAGTAGTGCAAATAGTACTGAAGATTAAAGATAGAAATCTAAAGACACTTACCTGAAAAAAGTCAAACACTATTTACTTGAATTGAATAAATAGAGAAATGCATTGTAAAATTGAAAACAAGACTTTTTGACAACTTTTGATCATGTATAATTTGCTTAAGCTTTTCACCTACTGTATGGAGCTTTGTTGATTTTATTAGTAATTATAATGTAGATATTTTATTATTTTTAATGTTTTATATTGTCGTCATTTTGTTTTAATGATGTAGAAATATTTATAATAAATAAAATAAACACAAAAACGAACTATAAAAACATTAAATATCTATCAATTAATATCCAAATAAAATGATTTGGAAATATATAATTGTTGACTAACATAAGGTAGATAATTTAGCCTGTGTTCACTTGCCATTAATTAGCATAGTTTTATATCAATATTTTTTGCTGTCAGATATGCCGGTTTTAATTACTGGAAAATAAACTAACAAATTAGGCATATAAATTGGATGTTTCTCATTTATACAACGTAGTTAATAAGTTGCACATAAGTATTTGCTTTAACAGGTGATCGTCCTCAATACAGTAAAATATGTTTTCTAGCAGCTGTTCCATAAATCACTATTATCTGGTTTGAATGAATGATTTAATTTTCTTTGGATAATTTATCCATGTTTATGATACGAGATTGATATATCAAATTTATGAAATATTAGTTTAAATATGAAATATGCACCTTTTGCCAATTACATATTCTTTAGAGACAGAGATCTAGCAAAAGATAATTTAACTGCTATATTTTTGAATTGGAAAATGATTGGCAACTAATAACATCCCTGTATACATTAATCATTATTGCAAAAATACCTTTTTCTGCCAGTTTCCTAGCAACAGAAAAGAAGTATAGCATTTTTTCCCCTCAAGTACTGAAGTTTTATTGTGGTTGCCCTATAATCTAAAACATTGTTATGTTAATTCTCATTTTTGGTAGTAAAATCACATTTACCATAATTAATGTACATTAATCCATGTACCATCCAATCAAGGCATTGTTACATATGAGGTGATAATTAACAGTTCTCCTGCTTAGTAGTATGCTATCAACAGCTTAATCTTCTTATTAGGTAGAACTGATCTTTGAGAAAACAAGTAAGATGTAAAAGGAATTGTTTAATACTATATTACAGAATGCATAACCATATTATAGAATAACATTACAGAAATTCATCTGTTATCAATGAATAAGTAACTGTATTTATTGTTTCTATCACAAGTACTTAAGATATATTCTTTACTTTTTCAGAAAATTCTTTGAATGTTTTCTTCCTAATTTGTAAAAAAACATATATTTTAAAGATCTTTATTTATTTTTATTAATCCAAGACATTGACAAGCTGCACAAAAATCACCAGGTTCTAATACACCATTTATTTCTTCAAAAAACTATAAGTTGCTTATAGTTGGTTTCAGAATGATTTTTAATTAAAAAAATAATGAAAAGTGGAAATGCAATGTTGTATTTTAAAATATTTTAATGGATGGCAGAAATGTCAAAGTTAACTGCACTAGTTAAGCGCGAGAATGTAAATAGTTTTATAGTTATTTGCTTCTGGGGAAAAATGAAATATTATAGTTATAGAAATGACTAGCAATTATTATTTGGTATAACTAAAAAGTTGATTCTGTAACTTTATTATATATCTTACTGCACTAAAAAGTTGGAAGTCACTACTTTTCATTTCTGTCCTTAATTTCTTTTTTATTTATCTTCTTTATCCAGTTTCCTTTTCCTCTATTTTCAGTCTTTATTTCTATTTTATGTTAAGAAAAAAAAAAACACTATTATATATGTTCAAGTAGGAATCATCTTGGATATTTCAAAGCAATTACCTTGGAATTAATGAGGCAAACAGGACAGGTAGGTGTTTAACCTGTGTTGCCTTTGTGCATGTGTAAAGGAGCATTTATTCTGATGTGGGAATGGCAAGTATTAGATTTGTTTTGAAAATTTTAGGGTACAGGAATGCTTTGTATTTTGTTTGACATTTGGTTATGATGTTATTTTTTATTTTTGTATTTTACTAGTACTTTATTTTTGTCTGCTGGGTATATATATATATGTATATATATTATAAATATGAACAATTAAAAGTCTTAGAGGCCTTTTTGTGTGTGTAAATGAGAAACCTGTTCATTTTAAAGTCAATTTTTAAAAATTCAAATGAATTAAAACTCACCTTATCAACAAAGACAGGTTGCTCCATTTTTTTAATGTCATCATAAGTAATTTGTGTCATGCTACAATTGTAGATTTGCAATTATTTTTATATACTTTGGTGATAACATTTATGCATGTTTATTTCTTTATTTATCAGTCCTAATTGTTGTCATTATTAAAATATTATTTTTTTTAGTAGAAGTAACTAGATATAATGCTATAATATCTTAACTTTAATTTCACTATTACTGATATTCCTGCTAATACTTACTGTGATTTGGCACCACACACAATGTAAGCCGATCAATCCTTGGTAACATTTTATAGTTTTATGACATTTATGACATTTTGTTGGATAATTTCCTTCCACCCAAAAGTGATGCATAACCTAGAAAAGGGCAAAGGACAAATTATTTTTATGACAATTTGTACCAAATGAACTACTGCCACATAAAGACATATTATAAGTTCAATAGTTAATGCACTGAACTAAACAGCAGATTAATACCCAGGAGTTTTTAAAAAATGACAATATATCTTACAAAATAGTAAAGCAATACACCTTACCAAAGGTTAGGTCACACTGGCCGATGGAAGCAAAACGTAAGCAAAAAGAACACAGCGGATGAGCAAAATTTCAGGGGTGGCTCCATCCATTGTTATCCACTTTCAAAAGTGCCCCAAATTTACATAAACAGAACGGAAAACAACAGAAAGGAATGGATGTGGGGAGGATGTAGCAGGGATGTAAAGCAGATGTTCGTAGGAAGCCTAGCGGATGAAAGCGGATAGAAACGGATGACACACCCGCAGGGCTTCCGGGGGAGAATAGCGAAGCAGACGCGTAGCAGAAGGAGCGGATGCATAGAGGATGACCCGGATGCATCAAGGATGCCTATAGGATGCATAGCGGATGCATAGTGGATGCATAGCAGATGCAAAGCGTTCACTACGCATGTGGGGAGGATGAATTGCATCAGCTCCATGGATATAAAAGGATGCAGCTCGCAAGTAGTCAGCATTCAGAGGAAAGACGTGCTGCCACAGACATCTGCCACAGACATCTTCAATAACACCATGGGGAAAAAAGAAGCGCTGTGCCTAATCCTGCCAGCCTGGCAAGAAGAACAGAACCACCATCCCACTCCTGGCACTGACTCTGAAGCTGCTGGTGCTTCTGCTGCTAGTGGTGGTGCTCCTGGTGTTGCTGCTGCTGGTGCTTCTCCTGCTGGTGCTTCTCCTGCTGGTGCTGCTGGTTCTTCTCCTGCTGCTGGTGGCGGTGGTGCTTCTCCTGCTGGTGCTGCTGGTGCTGCTGGTGCTGCTGGTGCTTCTCCTGCTGCTGCTGGTGTGCTGCTGGGTGCTTCTCCTGCTACTGGTGCTGGTGCTGCTGGTGCTTCTCCTGCTGCTCCTGCTGTGGTGGACCAGCACCAAGGCCTCTAAGCATTGCTGATGAAGGCCCTGAAGGCCCTGCCAGAGGGAGGAAGAGGCAAGGGAAGGAGAAGGGAGAGAGGAAACAGTACTCCATTTCCGAGGAGCATGAGGAGAGGTGCTGGAATGATGTGAGGGAGAACGAGTACCTGTGGAGGAAGGGCCACAGACTCTATTGCGACACCAAGAGAAAGCAGGCAGCTTGGAGAGAGAAGGCGGAGAGCCTGGGCTACACTTCAGATGTCTCCTGGGATGGTGGAAGCACATGCACACCTGGTATGGCAAACTGCACCTGAAGAAATCCAGGCAGGCCGCTGTCAAGCTCACTGACCGGAGACCTATGTCATGGCCAAGTGCAGCTTCCTGGAGGTGAGGTCCGCCACCGAGGAGCAGCCCCCTGTCAACCTCTCCCTCAGACAGCCCACAGAGAGCCACTCCTCTTCCAGCCAGGAGACAGCTACCATGTCCAGGCAGGTGTCTTTGGAGGGCCTACGACAGAGACCCCCCCCGACAGCTGCACTCCCATGCCGGAGGACGTGGAGGATCCCCTGTCTCAGATGGAGCAAGAAGAAGCAGCCACCAGAGACCAACCCACACTCACCCCGAGCTCCACCTCACAGAAAGCAGACAGAGAGGAAGACCGGAGGGACAGAGCCACACTGTCCTTTTGGAGATCAGGGACACAATCAAAGCCAGCACAAGATCTTCTCTCCCAGCTAGTCCACTTCAAAATACCATCCTTGAACCGCAAGCCCTTCATCACGTACATGAGCCGGACCCTCATGGACATGCCCGAGGCCCGGTACCAGGTGATGAAGGAGGGATCACAGGTCTTCGCACCACCCCCCAAGCCCATCTGAACCTGCTCCTACCCACTCCAGATCTGCTCCTCCACCCAGGTATGTCACAGCCTCTCCACAGATTTCAACAGCCGCTCACCTACCAAGCCTACCACTACCAGGACTTTCCACAGCAGAGGCAGCCCGGTCTAGTCCAGGCCAGGTTCATCGACGCCCAAAGTTGCCACAGATGCCTCAACTTACCCAGCTGCAAACCAGACAGCTCCCACTAACTCCTCCTTCCTGCACCCCACAGCCAAGCCCGTCATCAGAATATCTGTCATCAGTGTTGGGCCTCACATCCTTATCAGGTACTTGATGAAGGCCTCTCAACCTCACAAGGACTGAGTCAGCTCTCTGAGAGCTTCCTGCACACACCATCTCCTGTTGTACTCTCGGGCCAGGCACCCCCAATGGTGCCTCAGACCAGCACTCCAGCCACAGCCACCTCCACAGTCCCTGGCCCCTTTACATCTGAGACCATGGGCACGCCACAGAGTGACTGAGAAGAGTGCCAGAAGGCTGAGTTGTTACCTGTTCACTTTATCTTTGCTTAAGACACTTTACTTGGTTCATTTTGCTTTTTAATTAAAAGTCATACAGTTTGTTTAGTAATAAAGGTTATCTTTGTTTTACACACTGGTTCATTTTTTTACTTAATAAAGTGTTGGTGAAAACTTTTGAAAAAAGGGTTAAGCCTTTGCAGCTTGTGGAATGTGTAGGATAGTTGTGGGATGGGTAAGAAGTTGTGGGATGGGTAAGGATAGCTGTGGGATGGTAAGGATAGTTGGGATGGTAAGGATAGTTGTGGGATGGTAAGGATAGTTGTGGGGATGGGTAAGGATAGCTGAGGGATGGTAAGGTAGTTGTGGGATGGGGTAAGGATAGTTTGTTGGGATGGGTAAGGATAGTTGTGGATAGATAACCTCCGGTGCAAGCATAGTGGGACTGTATGGTCCACCTTCCCAGCTGCCAACATATTGCCCTTTATTTATCAATAACAATTTATTCATGATCAACACATTTCAAAAATAACAAAACTCTTTATTAATGCCCTATTCATTGTAGGGCCACTCAACATACATGGCACAATCTCATCAGTGTGATGAGACAGCGCTCAAGGAAGCATCCATTAACCATCTACCATCCTGTCTTGCCACTCCACTGCTCCAGCTGGGGAGTTGCACCAGTGTTTCGGGAGGTTGCGCGGCTTGTTCCCTTCATGCGAATCTCTGTTGGGGTCTTGTACATCCACAGTGTCCTATCAGGTTTCGTCCTTGCCTCCATTCACCAGGCTCCCATGTCCCAATTCCCTTCTTGCGGTCTACAAGCCTGTTCTGCAACACTGGGTAGCGGGTGCACATGAGATTGTGCAGGATGCATCAAGCTTCCACGATGCTCCCACAGTTCCTGGGTGATGCAGCATGGTGGTGAGAAGTACCTGGAACCTGTTGGCCAGGAAGCCAAAGGCTTCTGCACCACCCTCGTCTGCCCGTGACAGCCTGTAGTTGAAGATCCTCTCTTCATGGTGAGGTATCTTGAAGTGTAGGGCTTCATGAGGTAGGTTTGAGGGAGAAGGCATCATCACCCATGATGAAGTAGGCACATCTTGCGTGTCATTGGGTAGAGGGTCTGGATCTGGAAAACCCATGATGAGGTTGTGTTCCAGCCCATCCTTGAGGTCACTGGCATTGATATATCGGACATCTGAAGATGAGCCATTGCCTGAAGCATCGATATACATGAACTTGTAGTCCAGCATCAACTATGGCAAAGACGATGATGCTGAAGAAGCCATTGTAGTTGTAATAATTGGACCCTGAGTTGGGTGGAGCTTTTGCAGGCCACGTGCTTCCCATCTATGGCTCCAACGGTGGGGAAAGTTCCACCTCTGATACCATGCTCTGCAACTTTCCTCCAGCCTTCTTTAGTGGTGGACACTGGAGAGCTCTTCCACGTATTCTTCGATGATGGTCTGCACCACTTCTCTGACCACAATGCTGATGGTGTTGTGTTGGCACTCCTCCAGGCATACTGCATGTTTCTGTATGTGGTCCCAGAAGCCAGGTGGTGCAGAGTCAGTGCCACCTTCAGTCCAGGGTCCAGGCTGGGATGGAAGTTGGTGTTTGCCTTGGTCAACCTGAGTCTCAGCCGCTCCACAACTTCGTCAAACATGGCTGGAGGCATCCTCATGAAGTGCTGGAATTCACGAGGGTCTTCATTCCTCAACTCCACCATTCAGCTTGGCATAGAGTCCAAACTCCATCTTCTCTCGATCCAATCTTCGGACACAGCTCTTGGATGTCTCCTTCTTCTCCTTGCGTAGAAAAGCTGAAACAGTCTGAAGAGGGCTTGGTTCTGGTGTTGAATGATGGCGGCTACCAAAAGGAGTGTGCGATGATCCATGGTTGCGATCAGCGGATGATGTGGAAGAGCAGAGAGCAAGGCTGAAGAGGTCTGCACAACCACGGCTGCTGGACTGATAGTGAGATCTAGGTGATTTCTCCCCCCTTTTTATAGGAAATCTCGGTTTTCCGCTTGGTGTCCTTCCACATACTCTAGACCTCCTCCAGACATCCTAAATATCTGAGATTACGTCCCATATACAAATGTTTTGTCCGTTTTAATCGCTTTATATCCGAGCTGCATCCGCTTTCATCCTTTCTATGTCATGCTACCAACGCTGTGTGGACTTTCCGCGTACCTTTCACTTCCTCCTCTTTCCGTTTTCGCTGGAGCGGGATGTGAGTTGCGCAGATGCCAGAGGATGCCGAGAGGATACACGGGACGTTTAATGATGACAATGGATTGTAGAACGTTTGTTGCCCGTATGTTTCGCAGATGTAGAACGTACGCGGAGGAAAGTCTCCGCTCAAAAAGTTTTGTGCAGCTCAAAACTTTTTGAGCGGATGAAATAGCAGTAAACGGATGTTTGATGGATAGAGCATATGAAAGACGTACACAGTGATCACACAACGGATGCATCGCGTTTTCCAATGGATGGCAAGCTTTTTTCTCCATTTTACATCCTCTTTGCATCCGTTGGTGCAGTGTGACATGGGCTTTAATCCTAAGTATCTGCTTATTCTTCTTTCCCAAAATGGGTCTCACAAATAACAACTCCAAAAAATTACCTTAATTTTTTTTTAAAAAAAATAGGGGATACTATACTTCAGATATCCTGCAATACTTAGAGTGTAAAAGAGTTTGGTAAGAACTTTAAATTGACTTTGGAGACTATATTGCTCCCTGAACAGTAGCAAAAAAGCATTTTTTCTTTTTTTACTACAAGATAGGAACTATTGCATCCCATTTTCTTCAATCTGTATTTTTCAGTAATGTTGATAATTCTTCAAAAAAAAACCACACACACACACACACACAAACTAGCAATTCTCAGAATTCCAGTTCTAATGCCTCTAGAAGTCCAAACTTTCAGATATTTAGCAACTTGCTCAGAAGAAAGTACAAAAACTAGACTTCTGTTTCTATATGCATGGGATTTAAAGAAATTTCAAACTAGCTACCAGGACTATATCAGAAAGTCATCCTGAATAAGAATGTCCAAGGACACATCCAGATAGCTGCATTAAATATAACTGTCTACTTCATGACCTGGCATAAACATATGTTGGATAAACATTGCTGATCTTTTAAATTGAGCCTGGAAAGTGGGGTTGCCCTTATTGACTTAACATGCAACAACTTAATAAATTTAACTTGTTGGCTTATTTCCTTTTCCATCAAACATCATTTTCTGGTAAGAAAAACAATCATCAATGCTCTCCTTAACAGGAGCTATCATACAGATTAGGCAAGCATGGTTAAGTATTTAATACCAGTAAAGTTGCCACACTATTTTAGTACCAGTAAAGTTGCCACACTATTTGGTATCAAGTACACAGATGTTTGCATCTGGGCTAGTTCTGAATACAGGTTTGGAATAATGATGAAATCTATCTCCCAAAATACCTGAGAAATCACTGTTATGGAAGAGCGAGAGCTCCACTATAACCAGTTCTATAAGGAAACAGGAGATATTTCAGCTTCAAAAAGTAATCTCTGAGGTAGGCAAAAAGTTGTAGCACTTTGTCATCCACCAGTATAATAAAATAGTAAAAAGTAGAAGTCACAAAAAATCCCTTGACAGCAGAAAAATGTAATGCAGTCACTGGTGACAGATTCAGCAACACTGAGATGACAAACTTGGATCCCTTTCCTAGTTAACTAACCTTCATTGCAGCAGAAGATTAACTTTCAGAGTTCTTGTTTTTTAAAAATGGGATTTATGCTCTTTTAAAGGAATGCTAAATTTCTGTACTGTGTGTAAGGATTAAAATGCTAAGTTCTAGCCAGCACTTCAAAAAACATTGGTCAGATATTAGGAAGACAGATGCTCTGTAGAAACCTGGCATCCAGCATCTCCTGCAGCCAAAACTAAATGGGCAATGATCAATGTTCAGAGACTGGAAAAGTGCAGTCATGAAGCTGAAAATGACTCACAGAAACCAGGTATATCCCTGAATGCAGTAAGTCGCATCAGTGATGATGAAGCATGCAATATGACATCTATAACAATTTTATGACAGAAGAACAGAACAATTTTATGCAAAATGCTGCTTTAACACAAGAAGAGTAAAGGACTTTTTAAAGTGCCTCAACTGAGGGCTAAAGATGAGATGAAACTTCATTATAAAAAAATGAATGCTACTTTATATGATTGCCAGAGTTATGGAGGTATGAGGATTAATCTCAAATCTCCAGGAATGTTGAGTAATGGAATCATCAATGGAATCATCAATAACATTATGCCTTAGATTACTGTAAAAGCTCATAGGGAATGTTATGCAGCTATTTATAAATCTATCAAAGCTATATTTGGCACACATAGCTGATATATCCATATCCATATATACACTGTCATACATATACAAGTATATTACAGTCACAAATGCCTTGTATAGCAAACACACATGTATACAGAGGCACACGAGAATTCCACAGACATGAATGTCGGGTTACTTCAGTATTCTTTTTTGATTTCACGTATGTTTTGATACAAGATGCTGGTGCTCTTGAGACACATCGTTCATGGACAGTGTACTTGCAAACTAAAAGAAAATATACTTATCATGATGAGTTTTGCTAAATAAATATGAATTTTCAATGGCCTATTCACTACTCATTCTTCTACAACTGATCAACAAGAATTATATCCAGTTAATTCTGAAAGAGAAAAGACTGTCCAGTAAAAAATAACATTAGCAGAGTTGGAAAAGAATCTAAGAGTAGTCTTCAATAATAACTTTTGATTAAATCATCCCTCGCTAAGCTGTTCACAATAATTCCGAATTCAAATCAAATAAATAGAAGAAATGTAATTGGCAAATGCCAAATGTTTTTCTGTCATTTGCCAAGATGAAGAAATCTATATTTTCTAAACTATAGGCATGAAAGCAGCTGGTACAACAGAATACGAAAGGCAATGGATTTGTCTTTCTCTAAATGGCTAATTAGTCTTGTTTCCAGATAGTAGCTTGCTTGCTTATTTATTTATTTTTGATTTGTTGTCAATATCTTCATTTCAGCAAATTAATTCCAACTTTCCCTATTTTCTAGGAAATACAATATCATCTTCCTTTTCCATTCTAAGATTCAGATTTGATTTCATAAAACATCAACATTTTTGAATTGATGGAAGTTAAGATGAATGTGTCTCTGTGGCAAAGATTTAACATTACATTGGCAAAGAGTAATGTAATTATAGCAGTTGAGTTTGTCTCAGAGAAATCATTGCCTTATTTATTAAAGAACCAACCTAAATTAAAATAATAAAGTAAAATTGTATGAGATAATAAAATATCTCTTCCCGTTTACAAGTGCTGCTGCCTCTCTTTTTCTTCAACTGAAACTAAAGCATCAGGAAGAGTAATATCCCGCCTTTAATGTTCCACTCAGTCACCTCTGACTCTATTTGAATTAAGGAACTATAGGATCGCAAAAAGAAAAGAAAAAAATAAGGACTGCTGTACAATCAAATCTAGTACTATGGAAAGCTATTAATCAATAGACCAAAGAAAGCAACTTAATTGATGATTAGAGAAGGCCATACCTAAAGTCTCTGGAATGTTTTGTTTACCACAGCATTATAAAATTTCCACCAATATCTCAATAATAATAAATTGACTATTTTAACTGGCAATAAGGAATCAGAGGAGTTTATCCTTAGCCAATGATGCCCATAGATGGATGGAAGGCACGTAATAGTGTATTTTAATTTTCAAAAAATTAACACAATATAAACAGGAAGATGCAAACAGAAAGAAAATATAACATTTTCTTCCAACTCTTTCCTTTCCCTAGCTGCATTCTAAGTGGATAAAACTGAAGGATAGATTTTCAAGTGACTATATTCACAATGTTGACAGGGATTAAAGCAAAGTTCTCTGTGAAGCTGCATTTTAAATGCAGTCCTTGCTTCTAAGAATAGATGTAATTTTATCTATGTCTGCATTAAAGAATAAACTTTTGTTTTTTTCATGCTTCATCAGGAGAATAGTATGGAGATGAGAAGAAATAAAGTTATCAATAAATTTAAAAAAATAACAAAGCTAAATGAGGGACAAAAAAAATTAAGTGCTATGAGGGACCATGAGAAATACCTCAGTGGACAGATTATGCTGAATTTTTGTATTGATTTGATGTACTACATTATATTAATGGCAAAACACACTTCATTGAAATGAATCATAGTTACCTCACCTGTCTACTGTTAATAAGCATTAAAACCTGTCTTTTAATGAGAATTTAAGAGGAGATCCTGAATTAGAAGGTTATATACGCCATTGGCTTTCTGATATGCCCAGGTAATAGAAAGATTTTAAAATTGGTAAAATGTAATTTGATGTGGAATTGGGTACAAATGTTGATCATATTATTGCTAAAATCTAAAAAAAAAACATTCTTACTAAAATGGAAACAGGATGAACAAGTAAAAGATAGTATGATAATATGGGTAAATTTCTGGTAAAATGAAAATGTTTCCAATCTGAAAGTACATTTTTAAAAATATTTTGTGAAAATGTAAGAAAGCTAGAGAATATATGTATTCTGATTCTGAAGATTTTAAAGGTAAATCTATGACTGAAACCAGAGCCTTTCCTTTTGGGATAATGAACAAATGTTGTTAACATTTGTTTTTATATATGATAACAGCAGTGCTGTGCAAAGGTGGAAGAATTTACAAATGTCTACATTGGACAAATGGATAGTTAAACTGATGGAATTGACAGAGAGAGCAAAATTGACTGCTTCCAAGACTGACTAATTTTAATTTTACTTAGAAAAGTTTCTTCGACCTTTTTCAAGAAACTGAGAGAAATGAAACTTTTATTTTGGCATTAGATTATTAGAATGATGTGGAATTATAAAGTAAAATAGTCTATTGTTGCATGTTTTTTAAATATATATCTGTATCAAAGAAAACCTGGAAGTTACTCTTTTTTTTCTTGCTTTATTTTTTTTCTGCACCTTTATCTTACTTTTTATCTAAATTTTCATTTTTTTCTATTTTCTTTTTCTTTGCTTTAATTTTACTCCTGTTGTTAAAAATTAATAAAACTGTAAATATAAAAAGTAAGCATTAAAAGAGGACTAGAAGATCTATGTTGTTTTTATTTTCTGGTAGACTATAATGTGCCTATAAGCAGATTCAAGAGTCATTCAGTAAGGTGTACAGCACCTGGTCCTGAAATCTGAGTACCAGAACTGAACTAAGCTCACAGGCTTTTCATACAACAATTTGCAGTAATGAAATTGTGGAAACTTTCTTCATTTCAGAAGTAATTAAGAATAGAAGGAAAGCTATTTTGTCAGTGCTGTTTTAATTCAATTAAAATAAAATAAAAAAAATTCTGCCCACCTTTGTATTTAAAGATCAGGAAATAAATCATGATGGGATGGAAAGAATCAGAAATAAACTTATTACTAAAACAAAATAAATAAATAACAAAGCTAAATGAGGGAGAATAAAAAAGACTGAAATAAAGAAATACAATATAAGGTAAAACAAACCCTGGCAGATGACTTACTTAAAATCTGATCTGAATACTTTAACAAATATAGACATTATTTGGTAAATTGACAAAATGAGGCAATGGCTAAGCTTGCAGGATCATGATTTCTAGCTGAGCAGTACCATTTAAATGCTAAAATACACCCAGTAAGAGA
Organism: Laticauda laticaudata; assembly: GCA_004320025.1. Taxonomy (NCBI): domain Eukaryota; kingdom Metazoa; phylum Chordata; class Lepidosauria; order Squamata; family Elapidae; genus Laticauda; species Laticauda laticaudata. The sequence continues at coordinate 4,773 of BHFT01036136.1, read as the reverse complement.
TATGGTTTTAGTCCTCCATATAGCATGATACAGAAACCATTTTTTGATTGGCAGAATTATTCTACTCTGGCAGAGTCAAACTGAACTGTAACCTCTTTCCATATAGCTTGCTGAATATGACTTCTAGACTCATTATGACATTTTCCCCATTTTGCTTAGCTTTGTGTGTGTGTGTGTGTGTGTGTGTGTGTGTGTGTGTGTGTGTGTGNTTTGCTTAGCTTTGTGTGTGTGTGTGTGTGTGTGTGTGTGTGTGTGTGCATCTATTTGTTACATCCACATGAATCAATATACAGTAATTGTTTTATGTGTTTTATTGTGATGTGTTACACTGAATATTTACAAAGGGTGTGAACAATTGCGCACACAAGTTTGGGCAACACCCAAGTACAATATTTATCTTTATTGTCTCATTTAAGGCTATTCACAATGGCCTAATCTAAAAGCTCTTGGTTCAAAAAACCATGTGCCCTTATCAATCATTTTATCCAGGTAACGTTCAAAGCATTAGCAGAAACAACCAGGATGCATATTCACACGAACAAGACAGACCCTGTTTGCCTAGTCCTATGAGCATATTCAAACAGAGATTACAGTAGGCAGGCTTGTTAAAGTGTTTTAGTCTCCATACATGCTGCCCATCATCCTTCACATTCTGCAGAACACATAAAAAGAAATATATTTAATTTAATGGCATAAACAGAAAAATCTTTAAATGCCAAGAAAAATTGAAATTGACTCAAGAACATAAAAGACAATCTGCTTCTTCATTTATTAATTTTCAAGGGATTACAACATAATTTTTCGAAACAGACATGTAGAGATATTGTTGCAAAACCGAAGACAGAGTGTGTATGTGGTGAAAACTCTAAAACTTTTTAGCACAAATGATTAATAAAAGGATTTGCCTAGATAACATGCACACCACCATATTCTAAAATATAGGCTATGTATGCCTAGGGCTTATTCTGCTACAGTTTATTCTGCTATAGCTACAAATTCAAGGATCCCTTGCTGCATAAGGCTTTATGAAAAAATATTATTTTAGTACTGACTTTTAACTTTATCATACGTTATGAATGAATAATGATTTATAATGATTAAGATTTAATGAAAACATCCTAATGAAAGCATCTTTACTTAGGTAAAGTATAATAAACAAAAAGTCAAGAAGACAAGGCTTTCATAATAAAGCATTTGTCTATTAAATAGAACCTGAATTGAGGACTATATGATTATAACTAGTAAATTGCTGCTGTTTATTTAAAATAATGGCCACTATATATGAACAGAACATATGGACCAATCTAGCTGGCATAAAATACAATATATTCATTTAGAAGATAGCGTATTAGACTTCCTGTCAAAGTGTTGATCAAGGGATCATGGTCTTTTGAAACTTCTTATACTTTTTTCAAGACCTTAAAAAAAAAAAACCTTGTGTTTTTACATACGTTCTGGAATTTAAAATAATAAATACAATAAAATGCAATCTTTAAGCCTAGCATGTCTTATCCCATTTCAGTGTGGGTCTTGACTACATATAGATTTTCCTTCAATATTCTCTTGAGTAAACATATGAAAAATAATTTTCTCTGATCATTATTAAATCAAGTGCTTAGAGAAATGGAATGTTCCATTGTAAAAGAAAATGAAAGTGTTTTTACTTCACTATATTTAATTATGTTGAAATAAAAGAAACAACGCAGTTGTTAATGAAATGAGAATGTAGAATGAAGATTAAGATCAGCAACATATAATAATGACTGATTTTGGAAAATCAATGAGTCATACAAAAATATGAAACTTGACATTTTATAAATAACACTAGCTTTATAAAATCTAGGATTTAATTTTACAAAGTAAAAAAAATGCTATTGATGTTAAAGAGTGGATTCGATAGTTCCTTATTAATTTTTAAATGCATTTACATTATAAAAACAAGAATATGAATGAATACATTTCTATTTAATTATATATGAAAACATTGAGCGATCCATATTATTATATCAAACTTTTTTCTTCAGTTCATTTTATTGCCCACAAGTTCAATATTTTTAAACTTTTTTTAAAAAATGTATTTAGTTATGTAAAGTTGGTATTCTACTTACTGTATTTTTGTTATTCTATTTCACCAAAAATATTACTTTACTATAATATGCATTTAATTATGTATCAACTTTTAAAAAAATGCTTACAAGCAACCCAGGTTTGAACAGGTTTCATTCCTAAATCTATCTTTAACTCAACTTTGCATGTAAATCGGAACTGGTATTTATAACTATTACTACAAATGGCAACAGCATTTTACTTCCTTGAGTCAAGAACTGCTGAAAATCACTAAAAGCAGACTGTACGTTAAAATTGTACGGCACCAGTTGTTCATGAAAATATTTTACAGCTTTACCAATTTTTCCTCAAGGAAGGAGATGATACCAGACATCATTTTCAGAAGAAGACAGGACGTTGGAATGCCATAAATTGGATATTCTTAACCCAGAGATTGTTCTCTGTCAAATGCCAATGCTATAACATGAATATAACTATCTCATATTATAAAAATATTACCATCCAGAATGAATTACACAGAATACGTTATTATAAAAATATATTCTGTGTAATTCATTCTGGATGCTAATATTTTACTTGTTTCTTGTTAAGTTTGCTGGAAATGTGCTTGGGCCATTTACTGCACTAAAACATTGAACACATAGCCAATTGACATGGATCTGAGAACATTCTTGGTAGCAAAAATGTTTCATGTCTCAAAAACATAAGGCCTTGACTGTGCAGTTATTTCCCTATCAAAGTGGTCAATTTCTGGATACATTTGGATACTGAAAAATTATATACTGAAGTTAATGGTTGCATTATGTTTTCATTTTTCATTTTAAAGGAAGACTGTTTATACAACTTCTTCACTTAATGGAAATTCTGCAAAGTGCATTCAGACAAATATAATCAACTCTCATTTTAGTTTAATACGCTTTATTCTATTTGATATGGCTGCCCATTCTAAAAGACTCGGAGTGGCTTACAAAATCCAAAATAATTAAAACAGTTAAAATTCACATATACAACTTGGTAACTTTTATTACAAAGTACAAGTTAAACTCTTTTTTTAAACTTTGAAAGGAAGATAAATAATAGCAGGATCTTATTTACTTGCTCAAACAGATTAGTATGCCCAACCTGAGGACAGAATTAAACATGCCATCAGTTTTGAGTCCACAAGAAATCCAAGTCCAGCTTCCTGTGAATTCCATTGGCCCTTTTCTATCAATTTGGCTTGATAGTTGAAGATCAAATTCTGTGTAGGTAGCATGTAATAAACATTTAGTGCTTTGAACTCAACTCCTGTTCCTATTACTTGCAGCTGTAACTTCGCTTTTTTTTTTTTAAGTTATAAATAGTTAGGATGGTACATGTGGGTACCATTCTGCAGATTCCAATAGATATCTTGGAACATCTGATAGTGGTCCCATGCACATAAACATGGGGATATTGATATCAATGTGACTCATGTGTTTGTATGTGTCTCTTATTTGTGTGCATGTGCATAAAATACTGTTTCAATTCTATAAAGAAGGTACATGATCATATTGTATGAAAATTGCTAAATAAAGCTTTACTCTTCATTTTACTATCATGCTTTATATTTAGAATTATTGTGTATTTCAAATAAAAACAAAGAACAAGTTCTTTTAGGATTTTAAAAATAAATATTAATATTATACAAATGTGTGTATGTGTGTGCATGTGTCCCAATCTTTCTTACAGATGTTAGCAAATATTTTTATTACATCTTCATCTAATAGTTTCTGAAAATTCTCTAAGAGAATTGCAAATGCTCCCTCCTGTGGAAAAACCAAAGAATAGCAATGAAGCAGTTTTTGGCTATTATTGTTCAAAGAGAGAGTTTAGTTATTAGCTTTCATCTGCTATTAATTTTCACATTTTTATGAAAGTTTCCTATTTTCCAAAGAAAAAATGTTTTGAAAAGGATACTGGATACTGATGATAAAATTTTGTGAATAAACAAGTTGTAATAAATGTCTTGTCTGTACATACTCTGAAACTGGAACAAGAGAGGGAAATAATCTATGATTCTTCACAGTTTTAGAGTATCTATGGATAAACTTCACCACATAATTATTCATTTTCAAATTGGAATAAAAAGCAGATACTGCTAACTTTTTTTAATACTAAACAAGCACTGTCCCCAATATGTACTGTTTAGCATATAAGCATTAGGTATTTATACTGAACATGTAAACACTTACAATGCTTTAAATATATTTCCTGCCAAATGAAGTAGGACTCTCCATTATTCCAGCCAAATTTATGATCTACAAAGCAGTGTTAAGTGTTCCACAGGGAATACACATTGGCAATCATTGTGGCATTAATCATGATCTTAGCTAGATCATTCTCAATAGACCAATTCAGTTGAAATCTTTTTTATACTTGGGCCTAAATTGCCATAAGTATTTTTTTTTCCTTTTTAAAGAGTCATCTGTTTAAAGCTTCAGTTGGTTGATTATAAGGTAACATCCCTAATGTATTTCTTATAACCTTTTATTAAAGGAAAATATAGTTGCAATACAACCCTGACATCTAGTGGAAAAATGGTAGTGGAGAAAACATTGTAAAAATTGTTCTAAAAGTACTGTAGCTATGGCATGAACGAACTAGTTAATTAAAGGCCCTGTCACACTGCCCAACGGATGCAAAATGTTTGTAAAAAGGACACAGCGGATGAGCAAAATGTTCCAT
>BHFT01036133.1:0-27270 GCA_004320025.1 Laticauda laticaudata | reverse complement strand
TTTTCGAATGGATGGCAAGGTTTTTTGTCCATTTTACATCCTCTTTGCATCCGTTGGTTCACTGTGACATGGGCTTCAGCAAAAGTTTATCTTTAATTTTTTTTATTTTTGAAAGTTATTTTAAAATTGGAGTAGCATGTTGTCTGTATTGGTTCTGTAAAACTTTTGTGTAGATTATTTGATGTGCAGTTTGAAAACTATTCTGGTGTCCTATCCTTATTCTGTGTTATTGCTTTACAAGAGTTGAAGGGGGAATGTTTCAAAGGTTTACCTCAGTAAAATCTTTAAATGTTTCTAGTGGAGACTTTGCTAGGGTAAAGTCTACAGAATTTATTATCTTTGTTGTTTTCATCCCATTCTGCAAAAGAAAAGGGGGAATAGGGGGAAATACCATTTAATTTCTCTTTATAGCCCAAAGTTGAAACTTTACCTATATTCATCCATATATATCCGTAACTGTACCTATATCTGAATCTATATTATCATCTGTCTCTCTATCTCTATCATCTCTATCTGTCTCTATCCATTTCTCTCTCATCATTCTCTATCCATGTCTCTTTCATCATTCTCTATATCTATCTCTACCTCTCTCTATCTCTATCTCTCTATTATCATCTCAATATCATCTTTATCTATATCATCATCTATATATCTATGTATAAATCTGGAGTCTGAAATTGATTTGAACCAAATTGTGCTGCCATTGAATCAAGAATTAAACTTGAATCAGGCATCCTCTGGTTGCTAAATTTAAATTGCAACTTAACTATTCATGTATTGCCATCCCTCAGCATCAACCTCAGCAGCAATATTTTTATCGCATTTAAATCCTTTCTTTCCTGCAGGAGTTCAAGGTTACTTCCATGCTAATTTTATCTATGCAGCATTAACTCAGTGAGATAGGTTGAGTTGAGAGAGCGAATAACCCAACCTGCTTTGACTATTACTAATAATGACCACAATTTTGTTAAACAATATTTCAGGGAACTTATTTACCATTATGGATAATAGGAATAACTCCTGTTAAAAACTCCTAGGCCACAGAGAGAAAACCTCCTATAATTAGATCATCATGAGCTTTAGATCATCTTTTTATTCTTCAAGGAATTACATCTGCCCTAACTGATTGTCATTAAGTAACTTTAATTACTATTATCCACAGTACTTTATTCTGGTAAAATTAATATACCATTAGAATTAGATATGCATATATTATCAACAGAAGATATATACAATTTCAGCAAATAACAGCATCCAGCCATCCTTGACTGGGTTCAACCCTTGAGTGGGTTCAGAGGCTAAGCCAGTTAAGCAATATCAGGGACTGTAAGTCATACTAAAAAGTTGAGAAAATATCCCCAAAGAGAACAATGGCATCACGTTTCCCTATGTCTCACCAGAAGCTGAGCCTGATGTTAAAGAAGCTTTACCTTTTTTTTTTTTAGGTTTCTGGAAATCTGTATATAACTTTCAATTTGGAACTCTTTGTAGCAGAAGAAGGAAAATATTACTTGAACAAAGGGGCCATAAAATGTAGCTGGAGGTTGCATTAATAGTATATAGGAAGCGAATAGTGGGCAACATTTTTTTCTTGCAGCCCTTCAAAAATAGTAATAGCAAAATAGCACTTAGACCTATATAATGCTTTACAGTGCTTTATATCCCTCTCTAAGCAATTTACAGAGTCAGCATATTTCCCCCGACAACCTGGGTCCTCATTTTAAAACCTTGGGAGGATAGAAGGCTGAGTCAATCTTGAGCCTGGTGAGATTTGAACTGTTGAGAATTAGCTTGTAGTACTGCATTCTAACCACTGTACCACTACAGTTCTTATGGGTGCTGGCCTAGGTAGCAATAGGTAGCTGAGAGGTACATGCAGAAGCCTTCAATTCCTTCCTAGATTCAAACACAACTTTTTCTTCTAAAGGCATTTTAAGTGTAGAAGGAATGAAATCCTGGATCTCCTTTCTGTTGGAATCAATTTGCTCTTTCTTGTTGGCTCTAAATAAACTAATGAACTATATTAATGCATGGCCAGCATGAACCTTTATTGCTACTGATTCTTATTCAGTGAATGTTTAGCAAATATCATGTCACACATTAATGAAATATTCATTTATTTTAACGATTTGACTCCTTCAAGTTTTACTATAATGAGAACCTCATTTGAAAATTAAAATCAATGAAGGTTATGCTGTGATTACATCAAATAGTTAAAAGCTAAAAATAGCTTTCATGTGTGTTAACTGTTAAAAGTTAACTGCTGCTACAGTTCACTAGAGACTTAATTTTTTCCCCTCCCTTCAACCTTTAAATTAACTGAATTGTACCTCGAATATATATTTGCAACAACTACAATAAAAGGCTTGATGCCAGAGAAAAATTATTTTTGTATCTTCTTTCAATATAAAAGGACTTAACATTACTTGGAAACAATGCAACATACTTTTCAAACTGTAAGAACTCAACATGTCAATGAAGGAAGAAACTGGCTATATTTACATCATTGTTGTGATGTGTTTGTTTTGTTGTTCTTTTAAATAAAAGCTACTAAATCCAGATTTTTGAAAATAAAACCTGCTGTAGGAGATGACCAAGCTGAACCCAATGGAGGGGTCAAACACATCATAAGTCATGAGTCCCTGTGCACCTGCAAGGGATCTAAGTCCAGCCCACCTTGACTGCCTCTCTTATCTCCTGCTCATTTCTCCTAACCAATAGTTGGTCAGATTCTTGCAGAGAGCTTAAACTTGCAATAAATCTTTATACTCATTTGAACTGCCTGAATCTTTTGATTTCCCCAGTGCTTTCCACTTGTCAGCTTTCATTCCTCTGTCCTTTCTTCCAGTCCTCCCTCCCTCCCCTCCTCCTCCTGCTCCTCTTCCTCCTCCTCCTCCTCTTCCAAACTGCTATACCATGCGAAGGAAGAGTGTAATTTTCAAGTGCAAAATGTTGAATGCTGGAATTACCAATCATCTGTGACCCTTTAGGGTTCAAAAAATACTGTTAGTTTTCAATGCCATGAAAATATGGAAAAATTCAAAGTGCAAATTGTTTTTGTGGTATCGAAGCTTGTCTTTTTTTAGAATCAACATGAACAACAGAAATATTTCATAGTCATGTGTTTATAATAATGCAAGCTGCCTCTACTCCCAAAATTAATGGGGAGGATGGATTAGAATAGAATACTTGGCCACATCCTGAGCATTGCCGATTTTTTTCTGGAATGTTTTACTCTTCAGCCTCATGTGGTAGCATCTTTACTATTTTCCCCACCATCCAAAATTGGACTCTATTTTGTTCAGTTCTCAGAGCATCCTGCTAATTGGGCAACCTGAGGCACAGTACATAATTTCCTTCCCACATTTCATTGTGTCTTGTATTTATTTTATTAAATAATAACAAGTTTTACAAATCTTGAGGTCTTAACTATCAAATCAAAGTAGGTATAACTTAAGATTGCATGATACTGTGAATTGAGGGTGCTGTTCAAGGACTTTCTTTTCAAAAGTTCTGATATTGGTGATAAAGATGTTTTGGATCTTGAATTTATTGCTCTTATGGATCCTGAATTTATGGAATCCTATTTAAGGGACAAAAACCCAGCTGTGAAATATACTCAATTTTTGTCTATTCCATTCCTCATATCACAATTGTCTTAGATTACCTTCCAATGATTTGCAAGAATGCAAACAATCCCCTTTCCATCATCTTAATATGGAGGATGAACACAAGATGATTTTTTCAGTTTCTACTGACACCATAACAATCATAACATGGTTGGAGGAATACCATAACAGTCATGACTGGGTGGAAGGATAGATGACTTTATATGAAGTTCCCCTAATTTCCCCTAATTTCATTACTCTTACCATCATATTACTTTTATTTTTTTTTAAGTCATGACAGACATTTTGATGAAGGGTATTAATGTATCCTGATGCTACAACTAAAAGATATTTGAATGCAAATAGCATTAATATTTGGTTACCACAGAAACCATGACTGAACTGTTCTTCTTATAATAAATCTTAAATTGCTTGTAATTTAGAAAGCCAATGTCATTGTCCTTGAATATATCATTGCTGCTTTGTTTGCTCTCTTTATGCTTAATAGAATTTTCTACTGCATTGTTCTAAACTGCAACAGTTTGAATTGAATGTAGAAATAAAATTTTGAAAAGAAAAAGTAATTAATTTTTTAAAAAGTTGATTAAAAATAAAATATATTATGAAATGCTTATGAAGAATTTAACTTCTCATAGAACCATGCATAAATTATGTAATGTACTGTCATAGATATGTGTGTTTTAAAAAGAAATATTCAAAACATCACAAAATGTAACAATTTTTTGACCTGATTCATTTATTGTGCTAAGCCACCATTCATTTTATTGATTCATCGTTGGCTATTTATTTGTAGAAGATGCTAAATTATAAACCATGCTTTGTAAATCATAATGGCTGGTTTATCCAATGTACTAAACTGAAAGGTCACATTATGGTTTAGATTGATTAAATCAGATCCATGCTCTTATTCAAACTATATTTCTGAAGTGTCTAATATGTGAAAGAGTGTGGAGAAGAGCATCAAAGATGATTTGGGAACTGGAAGGTAAACAGTGAAGAACACATGAAGAATGGTTGCAGGAATTGGGCATGTCTAGTTTAATGAAAAGGATTAGGGGTGACATGATAGCAGTGCTCCAATATCAAAATGGTTGTCACAAATGGGGATTGGTGACAGAGGTGGGATTCAATTTTTTTACTTCCAGTTATGTGGGCATGACTTTGTGGGCACGACATGGCTTTGTGGGCATAGCAGGAGAAGGATGCTGTAAAATCTCTATTCCCCCCTCCCCCACTCCAGGAGAAGGTTACCACCGGTTCTCTGAACTACTCAAAATTTCCGCTACCAGTTCTCCAGTACTGGTCAGAACCTATGAATACCACTTCTGGTTGGAGAAGAGGAGGGGCTCAACCGATTATGCACCTGAAGGCAGGAAAGGAAGTAATTGTTGGAAACTAATAGTAACAATCAAGAGTAGTTTCATCGACAGCTATCAGATAATCCCAAAAATGTACAGGCTGTGGCCTATTTGGGAGGTGGGGATGAGATTCTTTTAGCTTAGGTGACTGTAAAAAGAGTTGTTGTTTTTTTTTAAAAAAAGGATGGGAGAAATAGAAAGTTCAGTAAAAGAATTTTTTTTTAAAAAAAAATTTAGCTTGGTTTTGAATGAACAATCTTCCATTTACAAGGCAAGCGAGAGACAGAAATAGACAATGACTAACAGACACTTTAAAGTGATGTACTCCCAGGAAGACCTTCCCATAGAGTGGAAAGTGATTGGCCATTGCTTTCCTGGAACCGAAAGGAAGGGAGGGGACAGCAGCAAGGGAATTATCCAATGGAGGACTTCCTTACCATCTGAATCGAATACCTTGTAAGCTGTTGCCAATTTGTCAATCTGAAGAAACTTTTCTTGTGCAGCTTTATAAGGAAGCCAGCTGGAGCCCAGGAGATGAGGAGCTTAAATGGCAAATGTGAAAGTGCCCTAGGTTATGAATCTCACTCTGAAAACCATCAATGCTGTTTTGGCACAAAATTTGGCTGTGGGTTCCTTTGATACCTACATATGAGGATCAAGCTTGATTGCTACTTGAATGGAAGTATTTCAGGGAATCCCAGCCTTGTGGAGTAGACTGGGAACTCTCAATCCAAAGAAAACAATGCAAAATGATTGGATTCTTAGCCAAAAAAATCTACATGAACATGTCCGAGTAACACAGAGAAGACTTCCTTTAAGCTTCTGTATGTATTTCTTTAAAAAAATACATGCATGGAGCTTCCTTCCTAAAGTATAAACAAGCAAACTGTATACTTCAGTGGATTGTGAAAGAATTTCTTTTTCATTTTGCTCTTAGAGTAAATCTGAACCAACTTGGTAAAATATTAAAAATGGGTAGAAACTATAGACCACCATGAAAACTACCCTGATGGATATCTATGGAGAGTCTCGTTCATCCAGGTCATGGTTATCCCAAAGGTGCTTTTTCGAGAAAGAACTGGACTTTCTTGTTTTTCTTTGAAGATGTTTTGCTTCTCATTCAAGAAGAAGAGCTGAAGAACCTTTTTGGATGAGAAGCAAAATGTCCTCACAGAAAAACAAGAAAGTTCAGTTCTCTCTTGAAAAAGCACCTTTGGGACAACCACGACCGAGACACAAACACAAACTTGTGTAATTCCAATCACACTTGGCCAATAAAGAATTATATTTTGTTCTATTCTTTGAGTACTCCAATGGACCTTTATTTAGGGCATCATGATTAATGTTGCCCTTTTGCCTTAAGGACAGGGAATCCCTAAATCATTCCATTTATAGCTATTGTGCTGTATAATCACACAATTTTCATACATTTAGCCTCCCAAGGATCTGTATATTTGATTAATTTGACAAATAATTAGTTATGAAATATGTATATGTCAAATGAGATCAGAAAGCTCAACCCCTGCTACTCACAGTGGGCGATATTTGGAGGGTAAGTCAACAGCAGTTCACTCAAGCAATTTTATTTTGCCTATGAATAAATGTACAGTGACTGAAAATGGAGTGACAACTTATACACTGAGTGACAGGAGATATTGTTTAAAGTGCCAGATAGTTTGAGATCTGTGATATGCTATAAATCACATGTACATCTGACTGTTGCAATAGATTTTAGAAATGGGTAAAGCTGCACAGCCTCCATTCCAAGCTGGCTCATTTTTTAATGTCTCTTTGGAGAAGAGCCATGTCTCTTCAGATGTTCTTCTTGATTTTTCTTCTGCTTCATTCCCCCCTGCCCCCGTATAAAGCTTTCCTTCTACAAAAAAAGGACACAGTAATATGTACGATATTTGTTTTGTGCTTGAGTGATGGATGGAAATTGAAGACATCAGTTTGTGAAAGACTGTATGTTTAATATATGGGAAGACATAGTGTGCTTCCCATTAACCACACTATATGTACTTAGTGTGAAGCGTGTTATATATGTTTCTAAAATGAACTATTTTTTCCCTTTTTGGTTATCTTGCAGTAATAATTTAACTTCTCCTATATTGAGTTAGGTCTGAAATTAAGGATTCATCAGAAATAACAGTGCATGTTTTTCATTATGATAGCGTACAACTGGTGTGATAAAAATAAACCAATAAAGTGTTTATTTCCATGTATTTAAAATCATTGAAAACCAGTGTGTTCCATAGAAACTTTTAAAGCTATATCAGTTGCCTCTAGATTTCTGGGCTCAGTTGAGAATGTTTAAAGATCTAATGCTGCAATACCCAATCACACCAGAAATTCCCATCTTGTCAGAACAGATTTTTTTTTACCTAATCCATTCATCTTAACAGGACAGCCTATGAATCTCCTCTCTTGCAGTGCAGATGTGGCCTTCTCTGTGGTAACCTGCTGTACAATTCTCACCTCTCAACTCTTCTTGAATCTAAGAAACAAGTGAAAAATGCCTCATTTCATTATACCTTTGGTCCAAGATTATTAAGGATGTCATGAAGAGAGATAATTGCATTTTATTTGTTTATTTGGGATGCAGAAGTTCGGAAGTGACAGTAAGAACAACTGTGATTTCCACAAATGGGTAAAAGACTACAGCCTTAAGAGACAATATTTGTATGAATAAGGAGAAATTTGTTCAGCCCATGACCTAAACCAGGGCCTCCAACCCATGGGCCAGATGCATTATGTGCTGGCAAGCCTACACTCAGTTTAGTGAAGGGGGAAAAAGTCCCAATATGTCACCTGATGCTGCTGTGACGATGTGAGTTTGACACCCCTCACCTAACCAATACTCCTAGTATGAAGAAAACACATCTCTAAATTTTGCAATCCTACTGTGGAGTCACAATAGTGGTAAATTATGCTTAAAATTATATACACTGCTCAAAAAAATAAAGGGAACACAAAAATAAGACATCCTAGATCTGAATGAATGAAATATTCTTATGAAATACTTTGTTCATTACATAGTTGAATGTGTGACAGCAAAATACACAAAAAATTATCAATGGAAATTAAAAACCCATGGAGGTCTGGATTTGGAGTTACACTCAAAATTAAAGCGGAAAAAAACACCACAGGCTGATCCAACTTTGATGTAATGTCCTTAAAACAAGTCAAAATGAGGTTCAGTAGTGTGTGTGTGCCTCATGTGCCTGTATGACCTCCCTACAACACCTAGGCATGCTCCTGATGAGGTGGCAGATAATCTCCTGAGGGATCTCCTCCTCACACCTGGACTAAAGCATTACCAACTCCTGGACAGTCTGTGGTGCAATGTGGTGTTGGTGGATGGACGAGCACGATGTCCCAGATGTGCTCAATTGGATTAGATCTGGAGAACAGGTGAGCAACTCCATCACATCAATGCTGTTGTCTGCATTGGAATTGCTGACACACTCCAGCCACGTTAGAGTCTAGCATTGTCCTGCATTGGAGGAACTCAGGGCTAACTGCAACCCAGCATATGGTCTCACAAGGGGTCTGAGGATCACATCTTGGTACCTAATGGCAGTCAGGCTACCTCTGGCGAGCACATGGAGGGCTGTGCGCCCCTAAAGAAATGCCACCCCATTACCACTACACCATAACTGACCCACTGCCAAACCATCATGCTGGAGGATGTTGCAAGCAGCAGAATGTTCTCCATGGCATCTCCAGACCCTTCATGCCTGTCACATGTGCTCAGTGTGAACCTGCTGTACCCTGTGAAGAGCACAGGTGCCAGTGGTGTATTTGCCAATCTTGGTGTTCTCTGGCAAAATGCCAAACATCCTGCATGGTTTGGGGCTGTAAGCATACCCACACCTGTGAACATCGGGCCCTCATACCACCCTCATGGAGTCTGATTCTGACCATTTGAGCAGGCACATGCACATTTGTGACCTGCTGGAGGTCATTTTGAGGACTCTGGCAGTGCTCTTCCTGTCCCTCCTTGCACAAAGGCAGAGGTAGTGGTCCTGATGCTGGGTTGTTGCCCTCCTACGGCCTCCTCCACATCTTCTGATGTCCTGGCCTGTCACCTGGTAGCACCTCCATGCTCTGGACACTATGCTGACAGACATAGCAAACCCTTCTTGCCACAGCTCGCATTGATGTGCCATCCTGGATGAGCTGCACTACCTGAACCATTTGTGTGGGTTGCAGACTCCGTTTCATGCTACCACTAGAAGTGACAGCACCACCAGCATTCAAAAGTGACCAAACCATCAACAGAAAGCATAGGAACTGAGAAGTGGTCTGTAGTCGCCACCTGCAGAATCACTCCTTTATTGGGGATGTCTTGATAACTGCCTCTGTTCCACCTGTTGTCTATTCCATTTGCACACAAACATGTGAAATTGATTGTCAATCAGTGTTGCTACCTTTGTGGAAAGTTTGATTTCACAGAAGTGTGATTGACTTGGAGTTACATTGTGTTTTTTAAGTACTCCTTTATTTTTTTGAGCAGTATAGTTTTAAAAATTAAACACTCCTGTAAATATAAGCGCATCAACAAAATTCACCTGTTTTTCAGTGTTTGCAGCATCATAATGTTTTGTTTGTTCATTTTGCATTATGCTTTGTCCTTACAACCATCCACAGATTCTTAAGCCCGTCCACACAGCACCAAATGGATGAGAAACACTTGCCATCCGTTGGTTAACGCGATGCTTCCGTTCTGTACTCACTGCGTCCATTTTTCATCCTCTCTATCCGTCCAGCATCCGTCTACTTACATTTCATCAGCTCAAAAAGTTTTGAGATGCACAAAACTTTTTGAGTGGATAAAGTATCCAACGTGTCCGTTCTGCATCCGCAACGCATATGGAGAACAACCATTCTACATCCGTTGACATCCGTTACGCATCCGCAATATACGCGGCATCCGCTGCACCTGCGCAACTCGCATCTGCTCCAGTGGAAAACAGACACAGGAGGAAGCGAAACAGACACACAGCTTTTAGTGGCATGGATGGAGAAAGGATGAAAGCGGATGCAGCTCACATACAAAGCATTAAAAACAGAAAAAACGTTCAACATAGGGGACGTATCTCGGATATTTAAGATGTCTGCAGATGCCTAGAGGATGCAAAAGGACACCGAGTTGGAAAACTTATTATTTCCTATAAAAAAGGGGAAGAACTAACCTGGATCTCACTTTCAGTCCAGCAGCCCTGCGGTACAGACCTCTTCAGCCTTCATCTGGTTCTTGCTCTTCCACAGCATCCAGTCATCTCCACCATGGATCGTCACACACTCCTTTTGGTAGCCACCATCATTCTACAACAGTGTGAAGCCATCTACAGGCTCTTTTCACCTGTTTCTACGCGAAAGAAAGGAGGCGGCCAAGAAGTGTCTGGGTTCCGAAGATGGATCGCGAGAAGAGCAGAGTACAGACTGTATAACAAGCTGATGGTGGAGCTGAGGAACGAAGACCTCGGGCATTCCAGAACTTCATGAGATGCCACCAGCCATGTTTGACGAAGATTGTGGAGCGGCTGACACCCAGGTTGACCAGCAGAGCACCAACTTCCGGCCCAGCCTGGACACTGGGCTCAAGGTGGCACTGACTCTGTGCCACCTGGCCTCAGGGACCATGGACAGGAGCATGCAGTACGCCTGGAGGGTGCCACACAACACCATCAGCATTGTGTCAAGAGAAGTGGTGCAGGCCATCATCGAAGAATACCTGGAGGAGCTCCTCCAGTGCCCTACCACTGAAGAAGGCTGAAGAAAGTTGCAGAGCAGTGGTATATCAGAAGTGAACTTCCCACACGTTTGGAGCCATAGATGGGAAGCACGTGGCTTGCAAAGCTCCAGCCAAGTCAAGGTCCACTTATCACAACTACAAGGGCTTCTTCAACATCATTCCTCTTCGCCATGGTCGATGCTGACTACAAGTTCATGTACATCGATGCTTCAGGCAATGGACATCCTTCAGATGCCCAGGTATACAACGCCAGTCACCTGATGGAGGGGCTGGAAGGCAACCTCATCATGGGCTTTCCAGATCCAGACCCCCTGCCCAACGACACACAAGATGTGCCCTACTTCATCATGGGGATGACGCCTCCTCCCTCAGAACCTACCTCATGAAGCCCTACACTTCCAGATGCCTCACCCGTGAAGAGAGGATCTTCAACTACAGGCGCGTCCAGGGCACGGCGGGTGGTGGAGAACGCCTTTGGCATCCTGGCCAACAGGTTCAGGTACTTTCACCTCCATGCAGCATTGCCCACAGACCATGAGGAGGATTGTGGAAGCTTGCTGCATCCTGCACAATCTCATGCGCACCCGCTACCCAGGTTGCAGAACAGGCTCGTGGACCTCCAACAAGGCAATGGGGACATGGAGCCTGGTGAATGGAGGCAAGGGCAAAACCTGATAGATACTGTGGATGTGCAAGGCCCCAACAGAGCTTCATGTGAAGGGAAGAAGCAGCACAACCTCCTGAAACACTGGTGCAGCTTCCTCAGCTGGAGCAGTGGAGTGGCAAGACAGGATGATAGATGCTATGGATGCCTCCTTCAGCCTGTCTCATCACACTGATGAAAATTGGGCCATGTAAGTTGAGTGGCCCTACAAATGAACAGGGCATTTAATAAAGAGTTGTGTTTATGTTGAAATGTGTGAATCAATGATTAAATTGTTATTGATAATAAAGGGCCAAAGGTGTGGCACCTGGGAGGGTGGACCATACAGTCCCACTATGCTTGCACTGGAGGTTATCTATCCCATAGCTATTACCATCCCAAAAGTATCCCTGCCCATCCCACAGCTATTACCCATCCCAAAGGTATCCCTGCCATCCCACAGCTATTACCCATTCCCAAAGATCCCTGCCATCCACAGCTATTACCCATCCCAAAGGTATCCCTGCCCATCCCACAGCTATTATCCATCCCAAAAGGTATCCCTGCCCATCCACAGCTATATACCCATACCAAAGGTATCCCCTGCGCATCCCACTGCCTAAACTTAACCCATCCCAACAAAGGCGGCCATGCCCCAAAAGGCTTAAAACCATTTCTAAAAGTTTCTCACCAAGACTTTATTGACTAAAAGAACTGAAGCACAGTGTCGTGAAAGCATAAGATAAACTTATTAATAACAAATTGTAAAATAAAATTTGACCCAAGTGTCCAACGCAAAGATAAAGTCATCAGTAGCAACCAGTTCTCTGCATTCTTTTGTCATCTGGGGCGTGCCCATGGTCTCAGGGGTGAATTAGGGTCCAAGTGCTGTGGGAAGGTTGGCTGCTGCTGGAGTGCTGTTCTGGAGGTGCCATTGGAGTGCCTGGCACCGAGGAGGGACAACAGGGGATGGTGTGTGAGGAAGCTCTCAGACGGCTGGCTCAGTCCTGTGATGTGGAGAGGCCCCTTCCTCCACGACAATTGAGGTGTCAGTCCCAACACCGATGAAAGATGTTGCTGAGGCCGGGCTTGGCTGTTGGGGTGAGGAAAGGAGGAGTGTAGTGGGATGTCTGGTCTGCAGGGTGAGGGACGTGAAGGTGTGGGTGGCATCTGTGGCGTGTGGCATCTCTGTGGTGTGCGGTTGGCAATCTGTGGTGTCGGTGCATCGGTGGCATCAAGTGACATTGGGTGGCACCGGATGGAGTATGAGAACCTGTGCCTGGACTGGGAAGGGCTGCCTGTGCTGCTGGAGCTTCCTGGGTAGCCGTAGCCTTGGTAGGTGAGGGCCTGTGGAAAAGCCTTGGGAAGGGCAGTGGAATCCAACCTGGGTGGAGAGCAGACCTGGACTGGTGGGAGCAGGTTTCAGTCTGGTCTGGAGGGTTGTGAAGAAAAGACCGGCTGATTCCGTCCTTTGATCACCTGCTGCTGTGATTCGGACAGTGTCCATGCAGAGGGTCTGTTTTGATGTTAGGTGGAAGGCCTTGCGGTTGGAGGATGTTGTCCGTGTGTACCGCTGAGAAGAGAGATCTACGCTTCTTCTGATGGTGTCCCTGATCTCCAGCAGCGACAGTGTGGCTCTATGCCCCTCTGGTCTGCCTCTTCGCCTGCTTTCTGTGGAGGTGGCAGGCTGGGTGTGGATGTGGGTTGGTTCTGGTGGCAGTGCCCTCCTCCTTGCTCCCGACTGCTGTCAGGCGGGTCCTCCACATGCTTCCCACCACGGGGAGTGCAGCTGTTGGGGGAGGTCTCCGTCGGGCACACTCCACAGATACCGTGCCTGGACACAGGAGCTGAACTCTTGGCCAGAGGTAGAGGACTGCCTCTCTGACGGGCTGGCCTGAGAGAGAGGGTTGTCAGAGGGGTGCTTGCCCTCGTTGGCGGATCTCAACCCTCAAAGAAAACTGAGCTTTGGCCATCGCACATAGTCTCTCGGTCTATAAGCTTGACCGTGGCCTGGCCAGATTTTCTGAGTGCAGCTTCCCGTACCAGGTGTGCATGTGCTTTCCACCACCGCGAGAGGACCTCCGAAGTGTAGCCCAGGGCTCTCCGCCTTCTCATCTCCAAGCAGCCGTGCTTCCTTTTGGTGCTTGATAGAGCCTCGTGTCCCCTTCTGCCATAGGACTCGTTTCTCCTTCAGCCATTCCAGCAACTTATCCTCATGTTCCTCTTTTGATGAGTATTGTCTCCTCTCCCATTCCGTTCTCTCGTATGACCCTTCCTCCCTCTGGTAGGGCCCATCTGGCCCTCATCAGAAGGGCTCTCGAGGTGTAGGGGCTGCTCCCCACACAACCACCACCAGCAGCAGCAAAACAACAGTAAGCAGCAAAAGCAGGACCAGCTCAGCACCAGCAGGCCAGGATCAGGCAGCAGCCCAGAGTAAACACACAGCAGCAACCAGTAGGACCAGCAGGAGGCAGAGCACCAGGGAAGCACCAGCAGGACAGCAGGAGCAGCGCCAGCGAGAAGCACCAGCAGAAGCACCCAGCACCAAGGAAGCAGTGCCAGCAAGTAAGCACCAGCAGAAGCCCAGCACCAGGAGCAGTGCCGCAGAGTGAGCACCAAACAGGAGCATCAGCACCAGGAGCAGCGCTCAGCAGAGGAAGCACCAGCAGAAACCCCAGACACCAGAGCAGCGCCAGCAGAAGCTTGCTAGCACCAGAGAGTTCAGCCCGAGCAGCAAAGCTCCAGCAGAAGCCAGAGTTCCAGGCGCCAGGGGGTGGATTGGTGGCCCTGTCCCTCTTGCCAGCGGCTGGCAGAAGATGGCACAGATGCTTTTCATCTTCTTATCCATGGTTGGCTTGGCTGGCTGGCTGGCTGGAGCTGTGTCTGGGCAGCAGGTCTTTTCCTCTTGAATGGTGACCTGCTTGCGATCTGCTTCCCTTTATATCCATGGGGCTCGACGCAATGCATCCTCCCCGCCATGCACATTGAATGCTTTGCATCCACTAGGGGCAATCGCTAGGCATCCGCTTAGGGCATCCGCTAGGCATCCGCTAGGCATCCGTTGATGCATCCGCGTCATCCGCTAGGCATTCCTTTTGCTTCGCTATGCTCCCCCGGAAGCCTGCGGATGTGCCATCCGCTTCCATCCTTCATCCGCTAGGCTTCTGTGGAGCATCCTGGTACGTCCTCCCCTGTCGTTCCTTTTCCATTTTGCTGCTCTGCTGTATGAAATTTTGGGGCACTTTTGAGAGTGGTACAACGGATGGACATTTCTTGTCTGCTGCTTTCCTTTTTACATACGTTGCATCTGTTGGCCTATGTGACAGGCCCTTTAGCAGTTAGGTAGGTCACTTTGTAGCAATCAACAAATTACATAAGTCAGAATATAATACAATGGAGCAAGCCACATGTCAATGTGAAGAAATATAAAATAAATCAAAATAAGCAACAAATAAAGCCAATGGTATCCATTTCATCCTAATTAAGATTGCATGAAAAAATATCTTTGGAAGCTTTCCAGGATAGCTGTTCATTAAAGCAGCCAATTCAATTCTCAGCAAAAAAAAATAAAAATAAATGTGCATTGCTGGCCCCAATTGAGCAGCAACACCACACTTTAGTCACAAGTGGCTCCCCCCTTACCATGAACAAATCAAACAACTGAATTCAACTGTAAGATGGTCTGTAATTTTTTTTGGCTAAAGTATAAAAGGAATGTATAGATAAAAATCCACACCCAAGAACTGATAGTCAATCAGTGCACACATCAGTTGCAACATGTCTTATTGATTATGCTTGCTATATTTTTCTTAAACTAGTTTTCACTTGGGCCTTCTCACAAATGTGGCCCAAAGGGCAAACCTGGTCAGATATTTCATCCAGCTTTCAAATATTTTGTTACAAGTATGTTGCTTTGTCCGGTGCATCTTTCTTCCTTCACTTTCTTTCCTTTTCAGATTGCATCAATCCTCCCGCCATTATTATTCACCATTGAAACCAATGAAAGCAGCAGACACCTATTCACAGCAGGCCATCAACTTGGCCATCTGTCTTGTTTACCGCCAACTCTCCAAGCTTTTCCAGTGAAAACTCCTTATGGGAATTTGCTCATTATCCAGCAGGTGTTAAAGGAAAGGAAATCAACTGAATCCAAACCAGCTGCCTCAAAACTTATTAATAGTTTTTATAGAATACATTAAGTTGGGTTGCACGAAAACTGAATACGTATTGCTGGACTCTTACCAAAGGTTTGGCTTATGGGGTGATGAAAGGATAAACACTTGAAAACCTGAATGATTTCTCTTTAATTGGTCAAAAAATAGTCAACATCATGATTTTACCTTAATCTGAAATAAATAAGGGTGTGTTGATTTTTGTATAGTGAATACTCTGCCTGAAACTGTCTATAACAAGTTCTCTTTTGCGTGATGTAAAGCTATTCAACACCATAGACAATACTGTTACCTTCAAAAAGACCTTGACTGGTGTATCAGAATTGGATCAAAACAAATGGTAACTTCCAAATCTCAAACCAAATAAATGCTTCTGTCTTATATATTTGACAAAAAAAAATCAGAAAATAAAATTACAAGCTGTATGATCCAAAACTTCTGTTCAAGGACCTGGAGTACTCATCTTCTAATTGATCTAAGTGCCTCGAGCTCACTGTAACTTACATTGCCCAAAAAGGCATTAAGAATTGTTATATAGCTAATTCTATGTAGCTTTTTTCTCTGATATATCACACTTACCAACTAGAGCATACAAACATTTGCCTAGACCAAACTGAACAACAGCCTCATCAGTCTGGAACCCTCATTACGTATTCTGAAATATTTAACACAGTTGAGAAGTCCAGCGGAATGATTTCACAGAAGAGTTCTCTGCTTTCTCTCCTCATTGCAGAATTACCTTATGCCAAATCAGATTTGAAAAAATTCTAGACCGAAAACTAAAGAACTACGCACTTCAATTCTATCTAAGGTATAGTACATAAAATCATACATTTCAATGTCCTACCTGTCATGGAATACTCAGCTTAACACATACTTCAACGAGACAATACAAGAGCAAACAATGATACAACTCAGGTAAACCAACACCAAACTTGATTACAGAAATACGATTCAGCAAACAGATTTTGGTCAATATCTGGAAGACGTCTACATGACTCTGTGGTCTTCCCAAACCCCAAAAACCTTTTACCTTAGACTGGGGGTTTTTCTTCTTTAAAATTGAAAAACCCTCACCCCCCCCTTTCCTAAAGAGGTATGTAGGGAGTGTGCATAATGTGCCTACCATCCTTGTCCTTTTGGTTCTTTTACTTTCTTATATGTTATCAATTTCATGTATCATAACTATGTTTATACTTATACCTATTATCTTGTAAGTGATTGACAAATCAAATAAATAAAATAAAATAAACTTAACTTCAGATACAATAAAATCCAGGCTGTCCAACATTTGCTAAATAAATCAGGATGATGGAGGGTAAAATAAGAAAATGCATTAAAAAATATGAGCCACTCTTTGTTGGTAAATAGCCATTGTGAACTGTGCCTCAAATGCTGACTTCACTCATGAAATGGGCAAAGGGGGCCACAAACATCACATGTGCCATGATGTCATCACACAAATAATGCAACTAATATAATTACATTTTAGCATCCCAATGTGTGTGATGTCATTATAGCTTTTACTGGACACCTATATGGATTGAATGGTTTTATATGCTATATTCTCCCTAGGTGCATTCTCATTGTATAGGTTTTTTTTTTAAGCAATCTCTCCATTATATGCATATGTATTTTGAGTTTTGACAATATCTCTTATTCTGACTACTTCCATAATGTTCCCAAGCATGGCTATTACATTCTCAAACATCTGGATTGTCTGACTACTTCCATAATGTTCCCAAGCATGGCTATTACATTCTCAAACATCTGGATTGTCTAACCTTGGGAAGCTGAGAACTCTATCTAGGCTCAGGAGTATAATAGGTAATAGTGTGCTATAGTAGTGTTGAATGGCCATGAGCTTACAATTACATTCCTTATGTCTGAGTTGCTAAGGGTCAAAGCTGGTTATTTTTATGAAACTTGTAAGCAGGGGAAAACCCCTTTAAATTGAGTGCCTCTATCTGGAATATCAGCAAAGCTCTCTTATCTTGATGGATTCAAAACAAATGACTTCAGAAATGGGTAATTGTTTCACTTCCAATTTTCTGTTTAATCAACCATATTATCTATCCATTGGGTTGATCCCTATTTCACCTCAAGTATAGATTCACTGTGTAAACAAATGATTCTACTATGCCTTGACTACATTATTTACCTAAATGGGAAATTAATATTTGATAATATGTCACAAGTAGGGAATTAATAATTCCTTAATCTTATAAGATTGAGAATTAACTTTCTTCCTGTCGCTTCATCGGGTAACCTCACACATCCTGGGTAATCATTGGAATGGCATACATTTAATCTTACAGCAGTGATAAGATCATCATGATCCACGTAAGGGACCATTTCAGTTTTTTAGAATCCCTGCTTTATGAGTCCCTTGGAGGTAATCATGTTGAGGGCAATGAAGGATTAAGACTATGTGATTCATTAGTCAGCTGCACTGGGGTATAATTATATTAGTCAAATTTAAAGCAGGTAGTGATGGAGGAAGGGGAAAACACCTACCTATTTTTCAGCTATGTAAAATAGAAGTCCCTGTGAGTTTCCGGACCAATGAGAAAAATAGCTGGTAGAAGCATTGGTGCATGTGGAATGATGTATTTTGTTTGGATTTTGCTTAGCATGATTTGTAAATTCAATCACTGCAATTTGTAATCCATAATATAAATATATTAGCTTGTTGATTGACCCTTCAAATTATGATATATTCCATCAACCATGGTGGTAAGCAATGCCTTACTGTTGGCAAACCCACTTAATGCTTACATTGATAGGCAGAAGATCCTAGTAGGAAGTTAAAAAACCAGTAAAATACCATGAGAGAGGTGGAGAGCCTCTCAGATGGCAACAAAAATATTGAGTTGGAGAACTTATGTCCTTCCAAATGTTTCTGAACTACGTAATGGAATGCTGCTGCTGGGTGCTCTTGGGAATTGGAGTTCCTCAATATCTGGAAACCACATGTTGTGGTTAGATGCTAGATATAACAGAATATAAAATATTGGAATCTATTTTATTTCTAGTAGATTCAGAACTCTACCTTAATATTAAGATTATACTATGGAGTCTTAAGGCCCTGTCCCACTGCACTTATGAATGCAAAGAGGATGTAAAACGTTAAAAAAAGCTTGCCATCCATTGGAAAACGCTAGGCATTCCATTCTGTAACTCACTAACGTAAACATAGTTCATATTGCTCTATCTAGTTCTCAAGAATCTGTGCCACCTGCGAGTATTCTACCCGTGCAAGATAGTTTGTGAGCTCGACAACACAAGGACTTTACTCAGATGCGAAAAAAAACTATTCTCACCACGTACGTATTAACATCCGTGCTTAGTAGGCAACAAACGTTCGTGATGTCCGTCTACATCGATTAATGTCCGCTGCTTCCTCTCTGCATCTCTGGCATCCCCAACTCACATCCAGCTCGCGAGCTGAAAACGGAAGAGGGCAGGAAAACCAAAGGTACACGAACGTCTACACAGCTTTAGCTAGCACAGAATATAGAAAAGTATGGAAGCAATTAGCATCTCGTATGATAAACATATTCAAACAGCAATAAATAGTATGTTATCTAGGATGCTATCACTCGATATATTTAGTTGACTGTCTGGAGTATGTCATAGAGTAGTGTAGATAGGACACCCTATGGATGGGTACAATGACTCATTTTCTAGAAATAGGGCGAGAACAACTCATCTGAGTCGAGCATGGGATGGATGCCCTATAGCAGTCCGCACTTGGTTCGCACTGTGAGCTGTTATCTATCCACTGACTTATCGCTTGGTATCTCAACACAAGCATGCAAAAGGCTTAACCATTTTTTTCAAGAGTTTTCACCAACACTCTTATTAAGTAAAAAAGTTGACACAAGTAAACTAAAGTGTCTACAAAGTTAAACTTTAATTAACTATTCTTAGGTAACTTTATTTAAATATTGAGCAAATAACGCAACTGTATGAATGTACTTATGCAAGAATGAAACTTCTTAGGTAAAGCTTTATGACTTTATGAACAAAAGCAAAGATGCAACCAAGTACAAGTGCCTTAGCAAAGATAACTATAAAAATAAAACAACTCAGTACTCTGCACCTATTCTCGTCACATCGATTTCTATGGTCCGAGCCAGCATGTAAGTGGGAGGACTGTGGAGTGGCTGTGCTTCACTGTGACTGGTCTGAGGCACATCGTAGGGTGCTTGGCCCTCGAGTGGTAACAAAGGCGAGTGCTGTTCAGGAAGCTAATCTGAGGACGCTCGACGTCACAGTCCCGTGATGAGTGAGAGGCCCTTCATGCATAGACTTGACAGAATGGTCAGGCTGCAATACTAGACAACAGATTGACTCCATTGACCAGGCTTGGCCATGTGGACGCGGGAGGATAAGGAGGAGATATAGGGGCGTCATGCTGTGCAGCTGGTGAGTGAGTGGGTCTGTGGCTGATCTTAGGAACCTGGGCCTGAACTGGGCAAGTTTTCTTGCTCTCCTTCTGTCGGGAAGTCCTAGGTAAGTCATAGCCTTAGGTAGGTGCAGGGGCTGTGTGAAAGCCGAATCAGGAAGGGCACCTGTGACATCGACCTGGGTGGAGAGCGAAAGACCGTGGACTGGAACCGTAGGAGCAGGCTCAGCTGGGCTTAGGATTGGTTGTCACGAGTGCGTTTATCTATCTCCTTCATCCACCTGGTAACTTGGCCTCACGGCAGTCCATCGAGGTTCTGGCTTGCATCGAGTGATTAGATGGTGTTCGGCGTCTGAAGGATTGCTCTGTCCACGAGCTGGACCAGCTGAGATGAAGTCGATGCTCTGGTCTTCTGATGGTTGACCTGATCTCCATACAGGCATCACCTGTGAGTCCCTGGCCCTCCAGCTACTTGCTCTGTGATCTGTCATTCCTTGGACGCTAGGGGTGCAGGGTTGGGATTGCCTCTGGATGGCTGACTGCTCTCCTCCATTTTGACAGACAGGGCATACATCCTTCCATGGATCCCTCGAAGTTCGCGCCGGGCGAGGGGAGTGCAAGATCTGTCGTGGGGGAGATCTCATGCGTGTGGGCGCCCTACCTGAACTGACACACTGCCTGGACACGGGATGCTGGCTCCATGCGCTGGAGAGGACCTCGAGCTGTCTGTGAGCGTGATGGAGGGAGAGGGTACTCAGACGGGCTCTTCCTCAGTTGGTGGATCTCACCCTCCAGGAAACCTGCACTGGCCATTGACGTAAACATCTCCAGTCATGAGGCTTACGGCTCCCGGATATTCCTTGAGTTGAGCTGCCATTACCAGTGTGCAATGTGCGCCCACAATCAAGGACTACTTCTTGCACGTGTACCCCAGCGCTACTCTGCCTTGTCTCTGCAAGCTGCCTGCTTTTCTTAGGTGTCCAATACAAGTCGCTGGCCCTATTCTCACAGTCACTCGTTCTCCTCAGCATTCCAGCACCTTCCCATGCTCCTCACGAAACGGTTTTTATCGAATAGTGTGTCTTAGCTATTTCCATCTTCTCCCTTCTCCTTCCCTTGCTACTTCCTCCTCTGGCAGTAGGCTTGATACAGGTCCTTCAGGGGCTGAGCAGCGAGGGCCTTCCAGTCAGCAGCGGCTTTGATCGCGTCTATGGGGCTTGTCCAACCACGCAGCTCAGCTCACAGCAGCTTCAGAATCAGTCCGGGAGTAGTGGCGATGCTCCTTTTGACTTCTTCATCTTACACCAGGGCTTGGAAGAGTATGCACGGGCTTCCTCTCTCTTGCCTGAACGATTGAACGACACCAGTAAGGTGCTCCGCAAGAATGTACTGGGCAGCACGATCATTTCCCCTGTAGTATGACGACTCGCTGCATGCTGCATACCTTTTATAATCCGCGGAGGCTGATGCGAATTCCTACTCCCCGCATATGCAGGGTGAACGCTTGTTAGGCATCTGATCAACATCTGCACGCGGAATCCCCTTTGTTTCCTATAGGCGTCGTCTGTGACGCTGGCATCCCTATCAGTTCCGCTATGCATCCGCCCCTTCCTGCCTATGCGTCGCTTTCAAAATATCTCCCTCCGAAACCCCTTCTGGAGTATCATCCCGCTTCATCTGCTCTTCATCCGCTACAGGCTTTCCCAATGAACACTTCCATTTAACATCCGCTGACCTACCATGTCTACCCACGTCCGTATCTTTGCCGACTTCCTTTGTCCATTCTGTTTATTAGAACAATATATCTTGGCCACTTTGAAGGTGGTGACAATGGATGGACCACCCACCGAAATTTTGCTCATCTGCTGTGTCCTTTATGCATACATTTTGTGTCCGTCGGCCAGTGGGACCTAGCCTTAAAGGATACACCACAGGATATAAGAGATACAAGATTTGGTAGAGTTACTAATATACCTTGATTCCATGACAACAACAATAATACTTTGTTGCCACTGTACTTATATACACAGTATACAGACAACGAAATTCACATAACACCCAGAGATCAGACCCAACATGCACACACACATGACAATCCCCAAACATTCCACCCACCCACCAAAATTCCCCACTCCATAAAACACAAAAGCATCCACACAACAGATCAAGTAACACTGTCCAACAGCTAACAACAAATAATTCAAAGGAGTTCATCCAAAAAGAGCAAAACCACCTGCATGTTATTTATGTTTAGATAAATATTGTTTCCTTGTAATTTGTGTGCATGGTTTGTAATTTAACAAACAGGTACTTTTAGTTCTTCATCTGAGATAGTGCCTTAATATATCTGGAATAATGGTGTCATAGCTGCAATCACATGGACAAACCCCAGTTGGTTTATAGGCTGCCATATGAAAGTCTAACATCATCCTTTTTGAGAAATGCGTAGGCATAATAGTGGCTATGCATTTAGAAAAGGAATCTATATAAAGCATTAAAAGTATAATCTCCTTTGCGTACACAGATATTTTCATATAGTTTTCTTGGGACAATCCACATGGGATTTGGGAATATTTTTTTTTTTTAATCTTCAGGTATATACTTTCATCATGGGGTCTCCTGCCCAAGTAATAAATTGGAGTGATCTTGTTTAAAGATCAGAAAAAGCCTTTTGATAAAAGCCAAGGTCGCCTAGGCTTTGCTACTTATTGGAGCAAAGATACTCTTGAATTGAACTTGGCTCCTGGTGACCCCATAAAAGCATCTATATAGCTTCCTTAGCAAGGTATACCAATTGCCATTGCTATCTTTGCATAAATTTTAATCTAGATCCAATTTGTAGTCTAGATCCAGATTGTATTTGGTCTAGACATGGTCCTAGGACTTCTTTTGGTAGCCTACAAATATAATCATAGTGTGATTTCAAAAGCATAGGATTTGTGGATAGTTGTTGTTTTTGTATTGTTTTGTTTTGAAATACCCTGGCTTTGGAGTCACCTAAAATGCCTCATCAAGATAAATAATAAGCAATTTCATGAAGTGAAGTGCATATTCTGTGTGTTGCCTCCTCAACCTGAACTAACAGCCAAAAAGGTGGCTGTTTTAATGTATCAAAATTAAATGCTTCCATTTACGGAGTTAGGGAAGTAGACATTTACCTAAAAACATTCTGACAGTAATGGATCAACCAATTAAATAAGAGGTATCTTGAGACATATAGCTTGGTAAAGATCTGAAGGGTGCTTATCATAGTACCATAGAAACTGCAAAAGAAGAGGGAATGATCTGAATTGTGTATGTTGTAATCTCTTTTTAACAAGTTTTATCTGCTAATAGGTCTCCCTAACTCTGTTTACTAATTCAATTCTGTGGAACATATTTAGGAACAAACTTGCATTGTAAGGGCAGACAGACTTCAACAGCAGTGCTTTTTTTCTTCAGTGAGGTCATAAAGAATGGGGAGCAGCAGTATTTTTCGTCCCCTTCTTCCACTTTATAGAGCTGTGAGACCTGAAAAAACATAACATTATTTGAATTATAATTTTGAACCTCATTATTATTGTCTTTCTCAGTTATTTCCAATCAAACCTCTGTGATGGGGGTCTCAAGGACGCTTCAGGGATTCTAAATGTGTGCTTGTGTGAAAGGTTGCATAAGGTCCATAGACCTTAATTTGCCCACTCTTGAGTTCACAGGGTGTCAAACTGGCGATCTATGGGCCAGATGCATCACATGCAGGCCACGCCTACCCCAGCTCTGCAAAGGCAAAAAACATCACAATACATCATGTGACATCATGTGATGCAATCAAGTTTGACACCCATGGGTTAAAGGATAAAGGTAAAATCTCCTTGCAATGCAGCACACAGACATCTCATTATAGTTTTACTGGAAACAACACAGAAATTGTTTCTCATTGCCATCTATATCCATGGCTAGCCTGAAGCTTTGGAAATTCATGGTCTCCTATCTAAATATTAATCAGATCCAACTCTGTGAAACTTCCTGAGATCCATCAAGGTCAGCTATGCACAAGACTGCTCTAAATGTATAGTATAAGATTTCTGCTCTCCTTACTTTTACTAATCCCTGTTCTGGCTTTATATTTCAACCTCCATTCTCCAAATTATAGTTCCAGAAATAGAAAACTGCAGCAGCACACCTTGCCTGCAAGGAACAAATTAGTGTAACAATTTAAATGGGAGATAGATGAGGTAGATACATAATTTTCCAGTAGGCATGTCTCAAATTCAAATGATAGTGTCTTATAAGAGTTATTAATAATCACCTGCCAGCAGAAATACCAAAGTGCAGCAGACCTGTTTATTTTCAAATCAGCAGGCCACATTTATTTCATGTTATTAATTTATTAATGGTAAGAAAAACACAGTTTGCTTATTATTACAATTATTATGCTTCTAGCACAGAGAAGAATGATGAATAAAATAAAATAATGACATCACCCTTGAAAGAAAGGGAAACAAAACTCTATAAATTGAAAATGACTTTAAATGAAACAGTCCTTGCCCGTTAAAACTGGAAATAAGTCACTCTGAAATGACAAAGCAAGTTGTTGTATGCTCCCAAGAATCCACCTTTATGTTTGGTTGAAACTGTCACTTCAAGTCAAGCATTGTACAAAAAGTGTAGGCATGAATGTCAGAAGTGTATGTATTTTTTATATATATAAAAATTAAACATCCTATTTCACTCAATGTATATGAAATGAGTACCCTACCCTACCCTACCCACAAACAACATCTGATTATGGCTTGTTTTTATTATATTCCTCCAGAGACAGAAGAGATAGTTGAATATCTAGAGAACTTCATCTGCTGAAGGTCTTTAAAAGGGATCATATTTATGTTGTCTTCTCTGTTTTGTTCAAGAGAAAAGAAAATAGTGTTTAAAGATAAAAAGGGAATCCAGGAAGTATTATGTTGTAAACTGTTGCACTGTCCTCCAGAATTCCTGAAAGTATTTAAATCAATGTGGTCACATCACTGCTGATGTTATCTAGTTTGAGTACTGAAATGTCTGCAAGAAAACAACCAAGCTCAGACAGCATCAAGGACCCTTCAATATTTAAACTTTTTCATTGGTTCCTCTACATCTGAACGGTGAGTCAAGTTTGTTTTGGAGTGACCCCAACTTAGAGAGAAAGAGATGTCGTAATAATAGGGCAGTGACTTTCCAGTCTTCCAAGTTGTTTCTTTTTCATTTTTGAGACTACCATACAAATAGATTTCAAAGTGATGTCCTACATAATAAATACATTTAGCTCTGATTATTTTTCTGTGATCAGCCACAGTCAGCTAGGTTATATATATTAAGCTAATAAGAATGTTTCATCAGATATAAATTTTCACCAGAGTTAGCTTTCAGCTTTGTATATTGCATAAGATTGGATAAATTGCTCAAACTTTACCCATTCATCACTGTGGAATCAAAATTAGTTTAAACTATATACATATATATCACTGAATCATATGATAGTAAGTGATATTAGTGTGAGAAAATATATTTACACAATCTATCAAAGAACAGCCCCAGGTCTTGTCTGTGATATCTAAAAGACTATTGTAATTAAAATCATTTATAATCACATTTGAAAAATTGTGTTTTCCTGTATTCTGTAAGAGCTCAGACTTGATGATGTTGATAAACTGTCATTCTGTACTGCTTCAGTTTCTATAGATAATATTCATAGCTTGGGTAAAGTATGTACATCATCAACTCCCTGGGGCATAAGGCCATACAGATGTCTACTCAGATCCTAGGAGTGTTTACTTAGTCACACTTATGAAAGAGGAGACTACAATATTGATCCACACTGAAATAAATCTGAAACTGCTGTAATTCCCTGCATAGTAAAAGTCTGTAGAGATTCTCAGTCATCTAAGTCATAATTGTCCCAAAGATGCTTTTTCATGAGGCAACTGAACTTTCTTGTTTTTCCTTTGAGGATGTTTTGCTACTCGTCCAAGAAGATTCTTCAGCTCTGACAGGATAGTGGGGAATGGAAGGATTTATATTCCTTGTCAACAGCTGGTCATTTGCATACTTTTAGAGCAGTGGTGGTGAACCTATGGCATCCTCTCTGTGGCATCCTCTCTGTGGGAACATGTGCCATCACCCCAGCTCAGCTCCACTGTGCAAAGAACACGCGTGCCTTCCACTGGCCAGCTGTCTTTCGGGTCTCTGCTGTGCATGTGTGGGGGCAGGGCACATGTGTGGGAGGAGCACGTGTATGCAGGGGCATGCACACATGTGCGGGAGAGTGCATATGTGCAGGGCCTGTGCCTTGCATTTTGGGGATGCGTGCATGCACACACAAAGTGTCCCTCCCACTTCATGCCCAAAAGGTTCGCCATCACTGTTTTAGAGGGTCGTTGAAGCACTTGGAGGTTTATCTGTGTCCTTAGGCCTACTTGAGTAGTGTTCCTGGTTCCTATAGTCTACAGTTTTTTTGTCTGGAAATCTATTTCTACTCCCATACCATTCAAAGGGTGTTCATCCCAAATTGTATAGCTAAAGGTCTGTAGAGAATCTCAGTCATCCAGGTTGTTTTTGTCCCAAAGGTTTTTTTACAGGAGGCACTTGTCTGGACTTTCTTGTTTTTTCTTTTGAAGACATTTCACTTTTCATCCAAGAAGCTTCTTCAGTTCTGACAGGATAGTGGGAAATGGAAGGAAAAATGGCAAACTACAGGAACCAGGAGCACTACTCCAGTGACCCTGAGGACACAGAT
Organism: Laticauda laticaudata; assembly: GCA_004320025.1. Taxonomy (NCBI): domain Eukaryota; kingdom Metazoa; phylum Chordata; class Lepidosauria; order Squamata; family Elapidae; genus Laticauda; species Laticauda laticaudata. The sequence goes on along the minus strand of BHFT01036133.1, from coordinate 545 downwards.
AAAGCTCCTAGTGCTTCAACGATTCTCTAAAAGATGCAGCCTGTAAGGAATACAAATCCTTCTATTCCCCACTATCTTGTCAGAGCTGAAGAAGTTTCTTGGATGAGAAGTGAAACATCCTAAAAAAAAAACCCCAAGAAAGGCCAGTTGCCTCCTGAAAATAATAAAGATGGGATATGGATTAAATAAATAATAAAACTGAAACTGATTAAAAATTATAATCATACTCACTTGACAGCCAGCAGACTTGCTTATCTCTCTTAATTTATAACCATCATCTGTGTAGTTAAAATTCTTATCAGCATCTCCGGGTTTTTTTTGATAAGTAAAAAACAGTGGTTTTCTACTTTGTAGTTGAGTACAAGAGGTATTTGATGAAGTACTTGTGTTAATAATCAGTGAGTGTGCTATTTGAAGGTTTCACTAATTTAGGGCCTGTCACATCGGCCGACGGATGCAAAAAGTATGTAAAAAGGACACAACGGACGAGAAAATTTTCCATCCGTTGTTATCCGCTCTCAAAAGTGCCCCAAATTTGCATAAAC
>BHFT01036130.1:0-21796 GCA_004320025.1 Laticauda laticaudata | reverse complement strand
CCTAGAAAACATGCTGGGTCTTCCTATGGGGGGGGGTATTGTTGGAGAAACATGGTATGTGGCTGGGCTTAGTTTTGGGGGAGGAAAATAAAGGGAAAAAATTCTGCCTCTGCCTACCATCATCCATCAGTATTCATCTGGCGAGCATTCTGTTGGTGTGTGAGAGAGTTGAGGGCTGTTTGGAAACTGAAACAGTATTTGCTGTGTGAGTAAGGAGACAGCAAGGAGCCTGGGAGTGGCTTAGCTCAATTGTTCTGTACTAAAGCTGCTTGATGCTGTGAAACTGAAATTGAAATTGAAACTCCTCTCCTCTGCTTTTGTTTTGCATTTGGAAGAGATTTCTTTTCAGGTGGGGAGGGGCAGTAGAACTCCTCAGCATCAGAGGGTGTTAATAATAATATACAAAATGCTAATGCTCTGATGGTTATTTCCAAAAATCCTTTCTTAGTGAGGAGGACCTAGAAGCCAAGAGGAAGATACATATCAAATTTCAAGTTTGTAAGCTTTACAGTTCTGGAGTTTTTGTGATGACGCGTGAGTGGTATTTCTATATCTATAGATTTAAAGAAATTGGGGAACTAAGGAGTCCTTGGTGTTCTCTGAGCTTGGTGGCTTTCTTGCAGACATTTCATTACCCAGCTAGATAACATCATCAGTGCTGCCTGCCTGAGGATTTCTGGGAGTTGAAGTCCTCAAGTTTTAAAGTTGCCACAGTTGGGAATTACTGGTTTAATGGGCAGGATCTGGTGGGCAGGATTTAGTTTCTTTCAACTAAAGAAAAGGGAATTATCCTGCCCTTTTAAACCAGACCTTGAAGATAGACCTGTCAAAATTCAATGGATAAATGATTGCACGGGAATATTTTTAATTGAAGGAAAAGTCCCCTTCCAAACACCCCCTAAAATCTAAGTTCCCCCACTGCAGCTCTACCTTGGCCTTTTGTAACGCCTAGCTATCAAAATGATGAAAAATTGAAAAGGTAAGAGGGGAACATTTTGATGGACAGATCAAAATATTAGCCAGAGCTACAGGGGAACATTTTGGTGTAACTTTCCATTGTCAGTCCTATTTTTTACTTCGGTAGTCCTTGATTTAATGACCACAAACAGAATCAGAATTTCCATCACTATGGAATGTGATTTTTAAGTGAGTTGCACCCGATTTATTACTCTTTTTTGCAATGGTCACTAAATGAATCACTGTGGTCATTAAGTGAGCCATTTGGTCATTAAATGAATCTAGCTTTCCCCTTTGACTTTGTTTTTCGGAAAAGCCCTGGGAAGGTTGCAATTAAAGAATGCAGTAACCACCATGAATACCAGTCATCCAACGATCACTGGGTGACTGCAAGGGGTTGTAAATTCTAGGACCTGTTGTAAATTGCTTTTTTCAGATCCGTCATAACTTTGAATGGCCATTACGTGAATGGCTGTAAATTGAGGACTATCTCTCCTTATTATCTGGGTCAACTACAAAGATATTCCTTTGGTCTTTTTAGCTGCCAGGAGAAAGGGAGTGGAGGAAAGCTGTGCATTCCTTAAATGACTCAGATAATCGCCCTGGCAGCCCAAAGTTGTCGGAGTGAAAGAATATTACCGGAGAGCGTGATTGATGGCTATGGATGTGTCCCATTGGAGAATATACATCCAGGGTCAAGGGGGAAATGAATGACATGTTTTACTATCGGCTGCATCCAACTAACGCCAACATGGCCACTTGTAATAAATCATTTTTTTTCCTCTGGGAGATGTGGCTAGAGACTTATGATTTGAATGGGGGTGGATTTGTTGGATCCCTGACAATCTGGTTTTGCACAGCATACAGGTAGTCCTCAACGTACGATCACAATTGAGCCCAACATTTCTGTTGTGAAGCGAGGCATTTGTTAAGGGAGTTTTGTCCCTTGGTACGGCCTTTCATGCTAGTCGTTAAGTGAATCACTGCAGTTGATGAGTTAGCGTAACCCAGTTGTTAAATGAACCTGGCTTCCCCCTAGTTGTCAGAAGGTCGCAAAAGGAGATCACATGACACCGTGATTGTCATAAGTATGAACCAGTTGCCAAGCGTGTGAATTTTGATTGCACGATTGTGACCTACAAAGGCCATAAACTGAAAAACGGTCATAAGTCCTTTTTTTCAGTTGCTGTTGTAACTTTGTACGGTCATTGAATGAACTGTTGTAAGTTGAGGACTCCCTGTATTAAAGCTGGACGATCAGAACTTTCTGACTTCATTGATGTATTTGCCCCAAACAAAGAAAACCATAGCATAGCTCCGTGATATTGAACCTATGGCATGCCTGCCAGAAGTGGCACGCAGAGCTATTTCTGCTGGCACATGAGCCGTCACCTGGAACAGACCCACTGCACATGCGTGCGCCCCCTGCCAGCCAACTGATTGTCGGGTATTTGCTGCGCATGCTTGGGGGGAGACGTGCACGCATTGCATTATGGGTGTAGGGACGCATGTAGGGGTGGGATTCAAATTTTTTAACAACTGGTTCTGTGGGCATGGCTTAGATGGTGGGCATGGCTTGGGGGTCATGTGACTGGGTGGACACAGCTTGGTGGTCATGTGACTGGCTGGGCATGGCCAACTCAATATCACTCACATCGAGGCACGCATCTCCTCTCCTGGCCTCTCATTACTGAGGGGATGCTGCAACAGTCACAAGTGTGAAAAATGTTTATAAGTCACTTTTTTCAGTGCCATTGTCACTTTGAATGGTCACTCCACACAAGCAAAGTACCAGCAAAAGAGGGGAAAAAAAACTCCAGAGAAGTTCTTGAGACAGGAAGTCTAGTCCTGCCAAGAACGTAAGAAGGGTTAATGGAGAGGCAGTTTCTGTAAGCAACACCAGAATGTTTCCTTCCTGCCTTCCTTACAGGATTAGGCCAGTAATTTCTTCCAACAACCAGTTTTCTGAACTGCTTAGAATGTTTACAACTGGTTCTAGCGAATAGGTACAAAGTGGTAGAATCCTACCCCTGGACGCATGCGTGTGCACACACTCTCAGCACACAGCGACAAAAAAGTTAGCCATCACTGGCATAGCTTATGGAGATAACCTGATTCTTTCAGCATACTATATCACAATCTAATCTCCTCCATTTTTACCCCATCCAGATAATCTGGGATTTGGGAGGCTTAGATTCTGATCTCTGCTTGGCCATTAAGATGAGAAGACGACCACAGATTTGTTTCTCTGTCTTTTAGCTCTTTAAGATCGGCTTCAGAGCTCAAACCAGAGCAAAGGATTAGCAAATGTGGAGAAATGTTGCCCAGATTACAGTGGTGGGATTCAAATTTTCTTTACTACTCGTTCTATGGATGTGGCTAGGNTATGTGGCTGGGTGGGCATGGCTATGTGGTCATGTGACTGGGGGGGTGTAAAAAGTCTTTTTTTCTTTTTTCTTTCTTTTGCAACACACACCCACCCCCGCGCCCCGTTTTTGGCCTACTGGGCCTCAGGGAAGCCTCCTGGGTGCGGAAAAAAGCAGCATTTTGAAGCCTTCTGAGGTAAGTGCAACAGCAAGGGAGGGGAACAACTGTGCCGCGCGATTTCAATTGGCGAGAAAGCAAAAAACCCTACTTTCTAGCTAATGTAAAACGCACTGCACAGCTGATCGTCAGAAATACCAGTTTGGCTGAACTCGTAGCATTTTATTTTTTTTTACTACCAGTTTAGGTGAACCGGGGTGAACCGGAAGCATTTCACCTCTGCCCAGATACATTATTAACAAACTGTTGTAAGTTGAGGACCATCTGTACAAGCCCCTCCTCCAATTTCCTTTCCATCACAACAACCCTTTGAGGTAGTTTGTGCTAAAGCCCCTGGGACTAGAACCCAGGTCTCTCCCCACTTACTCCATCCCCCTCCACACCACATCTGATTGGGTTTGAGGGAGAGGGGCTGGCCGTAAATGAACCAATGGGTTTCTGAGGCTGAGGAGGGATTAGAACCCAGGTCCTCTCCCTTCTCCATTCCAGCCCTTCCTTTTACTACACCCGATTGGCTCTTGGGCTGAGAGGGAGGGGCCGGCCCCAAGTCAGCCAATGAGTTTCTACCGGCTTGGAACTGGACCGGATTCTTCTTCCAACATTTAGTCCAGGATCTTTTGTGGTTCTTCACGAACTCAAAGATGCAGGCTGCCTGCTCCTCTTCCCCCACCTCGTCCTTGTAGAAGACCCACCTACCTTCTCGCTGTTGCTGCTGAATTATAGGAAGAGGCTGAGGGATGGCCTGGGCGACCGGGGTGATGGCGGTGGCAGGATAGACAGCTGCAAAGGGTGGAAGGAAGGAGACAGAGGTGAATAAATATCCCGTATCTGCTCCATAAATCTCATGAATGACAGCTGCACAGATCTTCACAGATTTTTCAAGCATCTTCATGAGTGTCAAACTCGACACCTGTCTGCCTCTGTCTGTCTGTCTATCATCTATCTTATCTATCATCTATCAATCTATTTCTCTATCAATCTATCATCTATCTTATCTATCATCTATCATCTATCTATCATCTAATATCTATATCCATCTATCTATCATCTATCTATCTATCTATCTAAAAATCTATTATATATATATGTGTGTGTGCGTGTGTGTGTGTGTGTGTGTGTGTATGTGTGTGCGTGCGCGCGCTGTTCAGCTTCCTTCGGGTATTATCCCACGTCATTGTAGTGCTTTTAAAGTTGTAGCAGTATTATCCCACGTCATTGTAGTGCTTTTAAAAGTTGTAGCAACGTTTCAGCAGAATCTCATCTGCCACATCAGGCTTCTGTATTGTGGTTTGTATGTGGGTCAGGGTCTCACAGCCGTTGGTTTTTAAATTTGAGCTGGCCTATTAGTGTGCAGGATGTTTTTTTTTACATCCTATTGGTTGGGAATCTTGGTCTTGTGTTATTGGACTTGAGTTTGTTTGATTGGTGTTCTGGTTTCTTTCTGTCTGTTTTGTGGCTTTTGATTGGCTGGCAACACTCTGCTCCTGCACTGGAGGCTTCAGTGCAGCTTGGCTTCGTGTGAAAACGGCTGCTATCCATCAGGAAGCCAGGTTTCATTTGGGTGCCCTGGTGGGGGGGTGTTGATGAGCTGAGATTAGAGGGAGTCTGTCTTTTCCCAAGTTTTCCTGCGCTTGTGGTGTGGAATCTTTCTATTAAGTGAGGCTTCCAAATGTATTTGACAGGTCTGGTGGAATTCACTCCTTCTATTTCATGCTTTCAAGGGTCTTTTTTCAATCTCTTATGGCTTCTCTGTGATTCGTGCTGGGTTTTCTATCGTGGCTAGGGTTTTTCCATTTGAAGTTGATGTTGGACCTGTGTTTTCATGGTTGACTAGTGAGAGAGGGTGTTCCAGCTTATTTTACTGCATTTTTGTGTTCATCTTAGGCGGGTACTTAATTCTTCTATTTGGTTCTGTCCAATGTATGTGCCGGGCATGAGTCCACAAGTTAAACTTTCGTATAAGCCTTGTTTTCCAGGTCATATTTTATCTTTGCGGGTTCCTCAGGATGGCTGCTAATTTTTTGTCTGTTGAAGCAGTCTTGATCTGATGCCTGTTTGTAGTATCTTACTGATTTTGTCTGGAGATATCTCTTATGTAGAGCAGGGACAGCTGTTCCATTAATCTGTTCATCTTCTAGGTCTCTGCTTATGTTCTTTGTGTCGTTTTGTGGATCAGCTTTGTGATTTTGTTTGTGGAAGCCGTTGGCTGTCAGTAGCTTTTATCAGGGTGCATAGTTCTGTCTTTATAAGTGTCTTGTCTGCCAGGCGTTGGTTCTTGGTGATTAGTGTTTGCCTACGGAGTATATCTGTGCTGGTGTGTGGTGTGGTATTGGGCTTGACAGGTAGCTGGTGTGGTGTTGTTTTCTTCTGGATATACGTGGTGTCTAGTGTGCCATCGTTCTATTTGTACAGTATGTTTCCATGGTGAACTGATTTTGGAGGGTGTGCCTGGTTATAGGGTGTTCGGAAATCGTTAGGTTTTCATTTCCATCGGGGCCAACATCACAAAGTGTCATCGATGTACTTACCATGTTGGGGCTTTATGGTGGCATTATGCCAGGGCTCTTGGATTTGAATTCTTCATGAACAGGTTGCAATGATGGGTGACAGTGGTCATCCCACAGGGCGGTTCCTTCAATTTTGCTGTATCTTTGTCCTTTGTATATGAAATATTTGTTGTTAGGCAGTGTTCTGTTCGTTCAATGAGGTGTTTTAGCTGGTTGGTATTTATTTTTGATTTGATTTCGAGAGTTTCTTTTATCGGGACTTGAGTGAATAGGTGAAACCACGTCGAAACTTACAAGCAGATCTTCTTGTTCCACGTGTAAATCTTTGATCATTTCTAAGAATGGTATGCAGTTTTGTACATATGAAGCTGCGGGTTTCAGCATGGTGCTAAGTTGTTTTTGCTAAGTGTTTAGCTAGGTTTTGTAGTGGTGCTCCTTTGGAAGCTGACTATGGGTCTGAAGGTATGCCTTCTTTGTTATTTTTGGAGGCCGTATAGTTTGGGCCACTGGAGAATTTTTTCTCTTGGATGATCGTTCGTTGGATTTCTTTGCTTATGTGGCTGGTATAATTTTCTTCTTGCGTTAATTTTTCCAGAATGATGTGGTTGGGTCCTGTGTTTTATAGGTTTGTATGTGAGTCTTGGAGTAGGTCTGTCAATTTTGTTTTCATAGTCTTTTCTGTCCATTACTACTGTGGCATTCCCTTTGTCTTGCTGGGAGTATGATTCATGCTTTATCATTTTTCAGGGTTTGTAGCCGCTTTGAATTCATCTTTGTGCAAGATGAAGAGACTCCAAGACTCCACATACAAACCTACAGACGATCATCCCAAGAGAAAAAATCTTCCAGATGCCCCAAACTATTACGGCCAAGTCCAATAAACACAGACCAAGACTCCCAACCAATCAGATGTAGAAAAAAAACATCCTGCCACAGCAATAGGCTCGCCTCAAATTTAAAACCAACGGCTTTGAGACCCTGACCCACATACAAAGACTCCATACAGAAAGCCTGATGATGGCAGATGAGATTCTGCTGAAACGTTGCTACAAGTTTAAAAAGCCACTACAATGTATGTGGGATAAATCCCGAAGCGAAGCTTGAACAGCACACAACAGTAACCGCCGAAAACTTAAAAAAAACAATAGATAGATAGATAGATAGATAGATAGATAGATAGATAGATAGATAGATAGATAGAAAATTAGGTACTGTCCATCTCATTTTCAGAGTGACTCTGGGCAGAGTATAACTAAAAGCATTAAAACATTAAACAAAACATATAAAAATACAGTACATTGATTTAAAGAGCCAGGTATAATTAAGGATGTTAGAAGTTTAAAACTATTGACATTCTCTGTGGGGTGTTTTTTATTCTTGTTTAAAAGAGGAGGTAGCTCTTTCCTTAAAAATTTCCACCAATTCTGCACATTTCCTCCTCTTGTTTCTTTGCAGCCTATTTTGACTCCTTCCCACCAGACCTAGATCACATTTTTTCAGATTAGTTTTATCCCACCTTTATTATTTTTACAGTATCAATAACTCAAGGCAGCGAGCATACCTTATACTCCTTCCTCCTCCTATTTTCCCCACAACAACACCCCTGTGAGGTCATCTGAGCTCAGAGATTGGGACCGGTCCAAAGTCACCTAGGAAACTTGCATCCCTAAGGCAGGACTGGAATTCCCAGACACCTGGTAATTGGCTCAAAGACACCAAGCCAGTTTTTTGTACCTCAGGCAGGATTATCGACTCCTGGTGATTGGCCCAAAGTCACCCCTACCTGGCTTACATGCCTAAGGTAGGACTAGAACTCACTGTTTCCTGGTGATTGGGCCCAGTCACCCAGCTGGCTTTCATGCCTGAGGTGGGACTGGAACTCACAGGCGCCTAGTGATTGGCACAAAGTCACCCAGCCAGCTTTCATGCCTAAGGCAGGACTAGAACTCTTGTCACCTGGTAAATGGCCCAAAGTCACCCTATGGCCTTTCATGCCTAAGGCAGGACTAGAATTCACCATGTCCTGGTTATTGGCCCAAAGTCGCCCAGCCAGTTTTCATGCCTAAGGCAGGACTAGAACTCTTATCACCTGGTGATTGGCCAAAGTCACCCAGCCAGCTTACATGCCTAAGGCAGGACTAGAATTTACTGCCTCCTGGTGAGTGGCCCAAATCACCGAGCTGGCTTTCATGGCTAAGGCAGGACTAGAACTCACCACCTCCTGGTTTCCAGTCTGCTGTCTTCACTAGGAGATCAAACTGCCTCTCAATCTCACGCCCCAAACTGCCTTTTATCCCTCTTCCCCCCAACTGAAAAAAAAAGACCTTACAGCCAGAGAAAATCCCCCAAACGAGATTACTTCAGCCAAATTACCTGCATATTGTTGGACGCCTGTGAAAGTCGGATGCAAGGTCTCTGCCACAGATGAGTTTTGGGCTGAAACAAGAGACATTTGGTTTTTATTTCCCCGCCCCCAAGGATTAGGGAAATGGACAAAAACAGCAGGAAGAAGAAAATGGAGGGGGGAAACCCCCAAACCGACATGTTGGTAATTCCAACATTTGTTTTATTGTGTTATAAAAAGGTTTGGTCAAATGATTGTAGATTAAAAATAATATTAACAAAACCAAGATGGGAAACAGAAGGCCGGGCCCTGCCCCCCCCCCCCCCCCCATCACCATGATGTCTGCTGTTGCTCAAGGGCAGCTACTACAGGCAGTCCTCAAGTTACGCCCGCAATTGATCCCAATTTTTCTGTTGTTAAGTGAGACAGTCGCTAAGTGAGTTTTGCCCCATTTAATGGCCTTTCTTATCACAGTTGTTTAAGTCAGTAACATGGTTGTTAAGTGAATCTGGCTTCCCTCATTGACTTGGCTTGTCAGAAGGTCGAAAAAGGGGATCATATGACCGTGGGAGGCTGTGACCATCATAAGTATGAGTCAGTTGCCAAATGTCCGAATTTTAATCACGTGACCATGGAGATGCTGCAACGGTCGTAAGTGTGAAACATGGTCATAAGTCACTATTTTCAGAGCCATTGTAACTTTGAATGGTCACTAAATGAACTGTTGTAAGTTAAGGACCACCTGTACAGAATTCCCTCCTCCAATTTCCTTTCCTTCACAACAACCCTTTGAAGTAGTTTATGCTAAAAATAGGAGTTGTTTCAAAACCCCTGGGAGGGCCGGAGGGGGCACTAGAACCCAGGTCTCTCCCCACTCCTGATTGGGTCTGAGGGAAAGGGACTGGCCCTAAATGAACCAATGAGTTTCTGAGGCTGAGGGGGGATTCTCCCTTCTCCACTCCAGCCCTTCCTTTTCCTACACCCGATTGGCTCTTGGGCTGAGAGGGTGGGGCTGGCCCCAAATCAGCCAATGAGTTTCTGAGGCTGAGGAAGGGTTAGACACCCCCCCCCCGGATCTTCCCAATCATAGTCTGGAATTCTGGGAGTTGAAGTCNCCCCCCCCCCGGATCTTCCCAATCATAGTCTGGAATTCTGGGAGTTGAAGTCCACAAGTCTTAAAGTTGCCAAGGTTGGAGCTCTCTGCTCTGCTCCACCCGCACCCAGCCTGGGGGTAAAATCTGGCCCACAGGCTCCTCCCCTTTTGGCCCTACCTGTGCAGGGGACCAGCCCATTTGCATAAACCGTCTCCAGGGCCGGGTGGCTGCTGGGAATGGCCACCATTCCTGCAAAGCTGTTGCTGATGGGGGTGACCAGTCCTGGGACAGCAGCTGTGCCCAGCAGAGGAGGTGAGTGTAACCCTGCAGGAGGGAGAGAGAGAAAGAAAAGGAGGAGGAAGAGGTGGCTTTCTTTCTTTCTTTCTTTCTTTCTTTCTTTCTTTCTTTCTTTCTTTCCTTTCTTTCCTTTGTTCCTTTCCTCTCTCCCTCCAGCCTTTCTCTCCTTTCTTTCTTTCTCTCTTTCTTTCCTTCCTTCTTTCTTCCTTCCTTTCTTTCTTTATTTCTTTCCTTCCTTCCCTTCCCCTCTCCTTCCTACCTCTCTTTCTTTCCTTCTTTCCTTCCTTTGTTCCTTTCCTCTCCCTCTAACCTTTCTTTCTCTTTCTTTTTTCTTTCTTTCTTTCTCTCTCTCTCTTTCTTTCTTTCTTCCTTCCTTTCTCTTTATTTCCTTCCTTCCTTCCCTTCCCCTCTCCTTCCTACCTTACTTTCTTTCTTTCCTTTTTCCTTCCTTTGTTCCTTTCCTCTCTCCCTTCAACCTTTCTTTCTCTCCTTTCTTTCTTTCTTTCTTTCTTTCTTTCCTTCTTTCCCTCCTTTGTTCCCTTCCTCACTCCTTGCAACCTTTCTTTCTAATTCTTCTTTTTTCTTTTCTTTTTCTTTCTTTCTCTCTCTCTTTTCTTTCTTTCTTTCTTTTTCTTCTCCGACTCCCCTTCCTTCATCATCTCTCCCTCCCTCCTTTTATTCTTCTTTTTCTTTCTCTCTGTCCTTTTCATTGCTCTCTCTAGTCTATATTATGCCTTATCGTCTTCTCATCCTTCCCTTTCCTTTCCATCCACCTCCCTCCCTTCTTCTCCCTTCCCTTCCCCTTTAATCATCCTAGTTGCACTTCTCTGCACTTTTTCCAGAGTTTCAGCATCTTTTTTTTTTTATATATTGCAGTGGCCAAAACTGAATGCAAGATTCCAAGCGTGGCCTTTACGCCTTGCAACCCGTTCGGTTCTTCTCAAGAGTCGGAGGGTCATATCGAATGAGTGACATGAAATGTAACCTGCAGCCTCAGACTGGCATGCAGCATTTCAGGGGGGCCACTCCCACCCCACCCGCATTCAGGTTCAACAACCCCGCAGCCACCTTTACCTGAGGTTGGTGTGATTGGAGCAGCGGGCAGGCCGTTCAAGCTGACGGTGCCAATCTGCTGGATGTGGCATGGCGAGAAAGTGAGGCTGGGGCTGAGAAAGCTACCCTGGGAAGCCGACAGGACCGTCTGCTGCTGCATCAGCTGCCACAGAGAAGGGAAAAAAATAAGTCATCCATCAGCTTATGAGTTAGATTTCCAGGGGCTTTTTTTGCCCAACGAGGGACAGGGAGGATTCAGAAATACATATAGATAATTTTCACGGAATTAGGTTGTACACCGAAAAGAATTCTTTTTTATTTTGTTTTGGAAAAATTGAATAAAACTTGTTAAAGAAAAAAGAAATATATATAAATAATTTTTAAAAATACTTTTGCAAAGAAGGTATTAATATAGCATCAGTAGCAGAACTCAACATAATTCAGGTAGTCCTTGACTTATGACCACAATGGAGCTCAAAATTCCTGTTGCTAAGCAAGATGGTTGTTAAGTGAATTTTGCCCCCTTTTATGACCTTTCTTGCCTCAGTTGTTAAGATTTATTTCACAGGATCCAATCAGCAGTGGGATCCACTACCAGTTTGGTGATCTGGTGCATGTGTGCACCTAATGTGCACACCAGTGGTGGGATTCAAAAAGTTTGACCACCAGTTTGGTGAGCGTGGCTTGGTGGGTTTGTGCGTGAGCATGTGCACACAATTTGCATGTGCACATGCACCAAGCATGCATTTTGCGCAGATACAGAGGCATTCCAACTCACCTCCTGCAAGCCTGCAGGATCCCGGTCGCTTCGGCAGCTGCCGTGTAGCACTCTTCAAAAGCAGAGGATAAAGGTGAGTTTGGGAGCCCGGTGGTCAGGTGGGTTCAACAGCAGAGTGGTGGAGAGAACTGGTTCGGTCTCCACTGCTCATTGCCCTACTGGCTTGGCCAAACTGGGACAAACCAGCAGAATACCACCACTGGCGTACACACCTAATGCACGCGCACAGCTTTCCCCACATCAGCTGAGCCCTCCGGTGGGAGGGCCGATCCTGCACTTTTCTCTTCTTTCTCTTCTCAGCTGATCATTGGAGACTTTTTTCCCTCCTCTCAGCTGATTGTGGTTTTTCTTTTTACTACCGGTTTGACTAAACTGGGCCGAACCGGTAGCATACCACCACGCGATCCAATCTGTGTTTGGTCACCGAGACCAGAGGTTTATCCTTCTGAGCTTCCAGACTCATGCTGGAGCCCATCTTCAGCAAACTTCTCTCAAGCAGAGTGTGTACTTTGGATACATTCTCTCTGTGTGTGATATTTTATGTGGTGCCTGTTGTGTGTGGCTTTTTAGTTGTTGATCGGGATATTGATGGCTGGCTATTAAGCCGTTTCCTTGTGCTGCTGCTAAGCCCTGTCCCCCTAAATACTGGATAAGCTGCTGGTAAAGCACCAATCCTGTTGACCTTTTCTTCCAGGCTTCCATCACTTCCCTGCTCGCCCAACAATCTTAGTAGCTGCAAAATGGAATGTATGTCCTTGTTTATTGCAATGGTTTATTTCTTTCATGGTTGTTTGGAAGAAGGAATGGAAAACAGTCGCAAATGGGCACCGATAGGAAAACTGGGGAAGAGGGTAAAGCTGGTATCTCTCTCTCTCTCTCTCTCTGTATGTATGTATATATGTATGTATATATATATATGTGTGCTGTTTAGCTTCCTTCGGGTATTATCCCACGTCATTGTAGTTCTGTTAAAGTTGTAGCATGTGAGTTCTGTTAGCAGGTTGTAGCACGTTTGCAGCAGAATCTCATCTGCGCAGTAATCAGCCTTCTAATGGAAGTGTGTCTTCAAGCTTCCTCTGTTTCAGAATTTGAGTGCTGGTCTATGTCTGATTTGGTATTAAGCTAGGTCTTGGTGTTCATTTGGACTTGGAGTTTGATTGATTGGTGTTTCTGGTTTCTTTTGTCGTGTTTTGTTGGCTTTGATGTGCTGGCAGCACTTCTGTTCTTGTGTTGGAGGCTGTTCAATGCTAGTCTTGGTGTCTTCGTGGTGAAAGGACGGCTGCTCTTCATCAGCAAGGCTGGTCCCTGGTGCTGTGGGGGGGTGGTTTGAGTTGGAGGCATCAAGGGAGTCTGTCTGTGCTCAGGTGTTTGTCTGTTTTTGTGGTGTGGAGATCTTTCTATTTGAGAGTGCAGGCTTCCAAAATGATTGACAGTCTGCTGGATCATTCTCTTCTATTCATGGCTGTCAGGCTTTTTTTTCAATCTCTATGGCTTCTCTTGATGATCTCTGTGGCTGGGTGTTTCTATAGTGGCTAGGGTTTTGGTGGCACAGTTGAAGTTGATTTGGTTGTGACCTGGTGGTTTTCATTGTTTGGACTAGTGAGGAGGTGTGTTCCAGCTTTTTTACTGGCATTTTTGTGTTCATCTAGCGGGTACTTATTCTTCTATTGGTCTGTCCAATGTATTGTTGGCCGGCATGAATGTACAGGGAATTTCGTATATGCCATTTGGTTTTCCAGGTCAATTTGTGTCTTTGGGGTTCTCTCAGGATGGCTGCTATTTTTTGGTCTGTTTTGAAGGCAGTCTTGATGTGATGCCTGTGTAGTATCTTACTGATTTTATCTGTAGTACCTCTTATTGTATGGGCAAGACATTGCTGTTTCCATAGGTCTGTTGGTTCTTCTTAGGTCTCTGTGTAATGTCTTGGTGTGTATTTTTGTGGGATCAAGTGGCTGGTATTTTTGTTTTTTGGTGGAAGCCATTGGCTGTCAATTACTATTCAGTCAGGGTGCATAGTTCTAGTCTTTATATGTGTCTTATCTGCCAGGCAAGCCTCCAACACAAGAACAGAGTGCTGCCAGCCAATCAAGCCACAAAACAAGACAGAAGAAACCCAGAAACACCAATTCAATCAAACTCCAAGTCCAATGAACACAGACCCAGGTTAATAGCCAATCAGAATTAGACCAGCATCCAGAGTAATTGAACATCATAGGAATGTGGAACACGATCTCATACGAAGTCCTGATGATGGCAGATGAGATTCTGCTTGATAACGTTGCTACAACTTTTAACTGAACTACAATGAGTTTACAACTTTAACAGAACTACAATGACGTGGTGAATAATACACCCGGAAGGAAGCTAAAACATGCATCATAATTGTATATGTACTCGTCGCTTTCTAGGCTTAGACGTTTTCGATGAGTCTCATCATCATCTTCAGGCTTTGTTTCTTCAGCTCTGTGCTTCTCAGAGTAATGTGAGGCTTAGCAGCTGCTTTCTTCCTTTTACTGCTTTCGTGGGGGTGTGACTTGCACTGGATGAGGGCTTGGCTGGTTGTCTGCTGTGGGCTGGGTTGTGTCTCATTGGTTGGGGGTTTGGCTGTGTTCTGATTGGCTGGGGGGGTGTTCTGTTTCAGGTGAGGGCTGTGCTGTGCTTAGTCTTAGTCCAAAATACAATTCACTCACTAGTCTCAAAATAAAAAAGTTTGAAGTTACTATCACTTCAAAAACAATTCACTTATTCCAAATACAATTCACTCATGGAAACAGATAGCAAACATCAACTCCCTTCCTAAGATGTCTTATTAGCAATACAAAAAATCCAATTGGCTCCCTAGGACACACCATGTACCAGAAAAAATCACATACAAACCGCTTCTACATGCACTCTCACACCACCACCCAGCACAGATCAATTCCGTAGCCCGGGCAACGACTCATCTCCAGAATAAAATGCTTAGCCGATGAACAACACTTAAAAATCTGAACCTACACACTTCTAGTACTGTACTTGCAGGCCAATGGATTCCAAAAAAAGATTACCCACCTAATATCAAGAAAGAAACCCCAACCAAAAGCCAAGACAGAGAACAAAAGAGAATGCAAAAGCCTCCTACCTTATATATAAAGGGAGGCACAACAGACAAAATCAGCTAAGATCCTCCAAAAACACAACATTTTAAAACAGCATTCTGCACAAACAGAAAATATCCACCATCTCAATGTAAACCCTAAAAGAAGAATCGAGTTAGAAAGCCAAGGAGTATACGAAATCCTTGATACAACGCCTAGGTACCACGCAAATACATCGGCAAACTAACAGAAGAATTATGCACGCATTGAAGAACACAAAAACTCAATCAAAAAAGAAGAACTGACCTCTTCCCTGGTCGCAACACCTCAAAGCCACAGGACATGAAATTGAACTTTAAAAATACAGAAACCATCGCCATAAACGTATACTACTCACAACTAGAAGTGAATCAGTAGAAGATGTAAGGAAAATTATGAAAAAACGTCCCAGCCACAGGCATGAATAAACTGAGATGAATCCTTGTCCCGCCTTTACATGCCATTTGGGAAAATCTCTGCCCTGATTTAATAAACGAGTTAGCCTATATGATGATTGTGAAGATCCCCATGGAGACCCACACCGCACAAGGTGCCCACTTAAGAGCGTACTAGACCACAGCTTTCCATGGGCAGAAAAAAAGACATCACATCCTGCACCACAAGAGAGAGGAGACACGACCATGGACCAGAAAGCCGTACCACGCTGCATCATCGCTATCCGACCTCTTCAAACGCCTGCCGACCCATACATGAAGCGAACTGGACGACCGCACCATGAATGTGCAGACGACGAACGCGAAGCCAACAACAGGATCACAGCTCACCAGCTCAAATCCCCCAGCTAAGACTATACCTGAGCACAACCAAGCCCCACCCTCTGAACAGAACACACCCCATCCAATCAGAACACAGCCAACCCCCCTACCAATCAGAACACAGCCAAGCCCCACCCCAATCAAGTCCCACACCCCCACTAGCAGTTAAAAGGAAAGAAGCAGCTGCAAGCTCACATTACTCTGAGAAGCACAGAGCTGAAGAAACAAGCCTGAAGATGATGAATGAAGACTCATCGAAACGTTGTAGTATAGTTCCAATTCTACGCGGCGAGAAAACCACGAATAACCAGGAGATCCATATATATATATAAGTTTTCGCAGGTACTTACATGTGTGCTTTCAGCTTCCTTCGGGGTATTATCCTACGTCACTGTAAGTTCTTTTAAAGTTCTAGTCCCAACACATGAACTCTCTGCACTGAAGTCCAACAAATGAAAACCACAGGGTCCCAACATCAACTTTCAGTTGGCACCAACCTCTAGGCACTATAGAACCCCAGCTCTACAGAACATGCAAGAGAAGCCCATGATGAGATTTGAAAAAAGACCTGACCAGCATGAATCGGAAGAGAGTGATCCACGGCTAGACTGTCATCCATTTGGAGCCTGCACTCTCAATAGAAAGATCTCCACACACTGAGAGAGTCCGGCTAAACACACTGGGCAGAGACAAACCTTAGACTCCTCGTGATGCTCCAACGTCAACACATTGTTTACCGTTTTGTTTCTATTTTTCGATGTGCACTAACGTTCATATCGCGATGCAGTGGGTTCTAACGGTTCCACTCTAGTGTGCCACACTAGAGAACCTAGCTTCCTAATAGATAATTGCCGTCCTTTCACACGAAGCCACAGCATGCACTGCAAAGCCTCCAATACAGGAACACAGTCGTTGGCCAGCCAATCAAAGCCACAAAACATGACACAAAAGAAATCCACGAAACACCAATCTAAAAAACTCCAAGTCAATAAAACACTAAGACCAAGTTATCTCCAACATTCATCAGATGTAGAAAAATAAATCATTCTTGTCAGACAGGCAATAGGCTATGCCTTAAATTTAAAACCAACGGCTGTTGAGACCCTCGACCTCACATACCAAACTCAATACAGAAGACCGATGATGGCAGACTGAGATTTCTGCTGTAATACAGTATGCTACAAACTTTAAAAGCACTACAAGACGTGGGATAATACCTTGAGGAATGCTGAACAACAAATATCATTATATATCCGAGGTACTTTGATAAGAGTGATATATATATTGATCAGACACACAATATCGTCACAATAATACACCCTATCCGTATAAGTACATTAACGAATACCATATTGGTTACATATCATACATTCATACATACATATCATACATATCATGCCATAACAGGTGCAGTGACATGATATGCTGAACGAAATACCCACTACATGAGGCATTAAGAAATATCTCGCAGAACTCATAAAGTCTTGGCACACACTTGGAAATTTGCGCCCATCGTTATGGTTCTTTCGTTGGCTTGTAAGTTGCTCACTTAGAAGTATGAATATTTTGTAAATGACAATCTTAGGTAGGCATGAGTCTTGCTGGTGTGTCTTTTTTGTGTTATTTTGTCTATATTTTGTTATTATGGTTAACATGCTTCTGATGCTGTAAGGAGTTCTTAATCTGTCCTCCGCCACTGTGAAAGAGAAATTGTGTTCAAATGCATAACAACGAAGTGGCAGAAGACGTTTGCAGTTTTCACAGCAACCCCGAGCAGCTTTAGTACAGACAGTTTGACGGCTAGACCGCCCAGTGTCCTCGCCTGTCTCCTTCTTCCTCACATTGCAAATATTTTTTTTCAGTTTCCAAACAGCCCTCAACTCTCTCACACACTGACAGGACACTAGCCAGATGAATACCAATGGATGCTGATAGGCCGAGGCAGAATTTTTTTCCTCTTATTTTCCTCCCCCAAAACTAAGCCCGACCACAAATTTTTGTAGCAAAGCATGGGTATCCAGCTACTTTGTAATGGGTGGATGAAATATTGCAAGATTTGTTGTGCATTTCTCCAACCTTCCCATACCGTTGTCTTGTTGCAAATGCTGCAAACATTAAATATTATGCGTTTCTCCAACATTCATGCCTTTTTCTTGTCGCAAATGCTGCAGAAATTCAATATTGCAATACTCACTGTGCATTTCTCCAGCCTTCCCAGTCCTTTTCCTTCTTGCAAATGCAACAGACGTCTTGGACAGCCGCTTCTCACGATGAACCCGATCTGGCACTGGCCACCCCTTGACAGCCCACATTTCCCAGTTTTGATGGGAAGAAAACTGGCTTGCGTCCCATTGATACTCACCGCCTGAGCGTATGCGCTGTACGGGCTGAACGGCAAGGCGAAGGACGGGGTGAGGATGCCAAGCTGCCCCACCATCTGCTGCACTCGTCGTAGCGTCCGTTCCTTGTCTGTGTCCGCGAACTTCACCACGAGGCTGGAAGAAGCACCCTGCTAGACAAAAAGGCAAACTTGGGGTGGAAAGAGTGGACAAACTGGGGCGATAGTGGTTTAAGAAGAGATTGGACAGCCATTTATCTAGAATGGTAGAGGGTCTTCTTTTTGAGCAGGGGATTGGACTAGATGACCTCCAAGGTGCCTTCCAACTCTGTGATTCTGTTATTTCCCTGGAATGGTAGTGTGGCTCATGCTTAAGCAGGGGACTGGACTAGATGACCTTCAAGGTCCCTTCCAATTCTGTGATTCTGTTATTTCCCTGGAATGGTAGTGTGGCTCCTGCTTAAGCAGGGGGTTGGACTAGATGACCTCCAAGGCCCTTTCCAACTCTGTGATTTTGGGGGCCATTCGGCTGCTCAGTTGTACAGCACAGAAGATTCTGCAACCAAACAGGCTTACGACTGCGACAGGAGCCAGAATTTCCCTTCCTAAGTGAGTCACGCCCACTTTTGCGAACCTTTTGGCCACAGTTGTTAAGCGAATCACTGCAGCTGTTAAGTGAGCATGTTTGTTCGGTGCATCTGGCTTCCCCATTGACTTCGCTCGTCCGAAGGTAGGGGATCCCATGACCCCGGGACATTGCAACCATCATAAGTTTGAGTCAGTTGCCAATCTTCTAAGTGTCGACCCTGTGACTGCGGGGATTCTGCAACGGTCATACAGATGAATAATAGCAATAGCACTTCACAGTGCTTTCCAGCCCTCTCTAAGCAGTTTACAGTCAGCCTGGTGCCCCTAACAATCTGGGTCCTTATTTTACCATCCTCAGAAGGCTGCCAGAAGGACAGAAGGCTGAATCAACCTTGAGCCTGGTGAGATTTGAACTGCCAAATTGCAGCCAGCCGGCAGTCAGCAGAAGTAGCCCTGCAGCACTCTAACCACTGCACCATTGTGGCTCGTGGTCTAGAATGGTCACAGGTCACTTTTTGGTGCAGTTGTAAATTTGAACAGCCACTAAGCGAACTGTTGTAAGTCGAGGACTATCTTTGCTCGCAAACCGGGGTTCAGCCCAACCCATCTTGGGTGCCCCTTTCAAATTTCCCCTGCATTTTGAAATCTAGAACAAGCCTGATTCCTACGCTGCAATTCCCATTGCATTCAATTTCTTAGTAGGATGTCCCAAAGGTGCTTTTTTTTCAAGAGACAAGTGAACTTTTCTTGTTTTTTGTTAGGAATATAAGTCACCTAACAGGTATTTGGGTTAGAAATATATAAACCAGGATAAACATTTTAAAACTGTATTTTTAAGAAAATGCAAAAACTTGTAAATTAGTGTGGGTTTTCTCAAACGGCCATAAAATGGAGCCAGAAACCTAGGTTGTTTTAGTCTTATTCTGAGTCTCAGAAAGAGGTGTGAGTCGTATCTCTGTTCCCTTCTTTTGGAAAGTATTGCTGTTCCTCATTTTCCATAATTGACTGCTATTTTCTGGATCTTGATGTAGTTTGTACTGAAACTGTTTTTGACACTGGAATTTGTTTTGGATTATCCTGATGAAAAACTGACTAGATTTACCTGTGAAATACTTTGGACTGCTTGTTTTCGACTTTGCTTAATGTTTCTTGGAGGTAAAACCCTACATTTACTGTACAGCCGTATCTGTGTGCTGTGTGTGTTATTATTCAAACACTTCTCCAAATACGCTCCCTGTATGCGCTCATTCTCCTAACGGGGAATATACCTCAAACAGTTGGTTATGGGCCCATGCCATACCAGCTCAGATATCTGAGAGTTTAGTGTGAATGCACAGTACTGGTTATACAGAAGCTGTTTACTGTTTAATTGTGGTTTGTATCTGAATAAAGATGGCACAAATCACTTCAACAAGTCTATCACTGATTAACCCGGTCTGGATGGAAAAACTAAATGTTTCCTGGTCTATGAAGATGCAGATCTTACTTCTGCCTAGAGAAAGGTTTATGGAATGTTTTTCTAGTTCAAGACCCACCAGATGAATGCTTGGGCATCCGAAATGGGATGATGCAAGAAGATTGTGACTTTAAACACAACAGAGAATGAGCTCTTTGTATAATTGGACTAACACTGAGTGACCAGCCAGCTAGTCCATATTCATGAAGAGAGTCTTCTGCTTAGGTGTTGGCGAGAATTGAAGAGGATTTTTTATTTTTAGTTTTTCGTTGGACAGTGTAGGTGCACACATACATCTTACATAGTAAACTGTTTAGAGCATGTTCTTCTGAAACGGTGGAGATATGTTAGCTCATATTGAACTTCATGAAAAGAAACTTTTCAAGAGCTACAGAAAAAAGAACTAATATTTTCAGAGCATCATCAAGTTTACACTCATTCTTTACCTCATTGATGAAAGGTGATGATGATTATGTATCTTTCACGGAAGTCTGCCAGCAGATAAACTTGACATTGATGACATAACTGGAAGTTGTTAGAAGAAGCAAGAAGACAGCCTGGATATAGAACAAACTGAGGAAGGAACAACCACAAGAAAAGGATTTTGTACTTTCCAAACTACCTATACTGTTAGAATGTTTTTCCTTTTGGGCTAGGGGACATAATAGCTAGATTCTCGTAAGAAGGAAAAACAAACAGTACAGAGTAATCACCAGAAGGCACCAAGAAGATGTTAGTTTAGCTATGATATGGCAATTCACTATGGTAAATCATGTTTGTGCGGATTATTTGATAGTGGAGCAATCGCAAGCAATATACTAAAGATAGGAAATGATATGTTAAGATGTCCACGGAAGTAACAACATGTATTCACTGGCAAATGGATGGAAGATTAAAAGCTCAGGTGAAAGTACTGCATATTGTATTTGATATAAACGAACATTTAACTATGTATATGTCCCTAACTGAAATGTTATTATGTTATCAATAAGGGCTTTAGTAATCTTGGTTAATGTAGTAAACCTTTGAGTACTATATAATAGAGGAAGAGGTAAAGGGTGACTGCTACTATAAAAATGATATATATTATAACAATAATATAAAAAACAAAAAGAATATAAGAAAAGGAATAAGAAAAAAAGCATAACTCTAATAAATATAACATGTTAGCCACATGATTGTTACATTAGACTGAGCTAGAGTCTAAGTAAATGCCTGTTATTATTATTTTTGAGCATTATGGTTTCTGCTATCTTATGAAAAACAAAACAGAACATAAATCCAACATTTCTTTAAACTGCTAGGTTTTTGCTGCAGATGAAAAAATGAAGTAAAGTAATCATTTATAGATTACATGATAAATTGGGATGGAATTTGTAACATTGTTAACATTTGTTAAGATTCCAAACGATGCTGAAATGTGCGTTGATGTTCAGCATAAACGTTCTTGCAACCTTTACAAGACCCCAACATAACTCCTTTAATAGAACGAAGAGGGCAAACATTACAAGCCCATGGCTCGCACTATGTTATCTGATTCAGGTTTACATGCTAAACACTGTGGGCGTGAAGCCATAATATGTAGATACCATGTTTTAAACAATGTAGTTATATACAACAACTGGATAATTTCCATTCACTCATATGGCATGGCAAAAAGCCAAATGTAAGTGACCTACACACATTTGGAACTCCATCATGGGTCCATATTCCCTCAAACAAATAAGACTGAAAGGCCAACATAGAGCTTAAGAGTTATTTTGTGGGTTACGAAGACCAACCATAGATCATTCAGCATTCTGGATTCAAGGCACAGCTCATGTTTATTGTAGTGCTAGTTGTAAAATTTCTTGAGCACGTTGGATGGATAAACTAGAAACAGGAATCCAGCAATGATATTATTATTGACACCACATAGTCCCTTTAAAGATGAAATAAGTAAAACACC
>BHFT01036128.1:0-18794 GCA_004320025.1 Laticauda laticaudata | reverse complement strand
GGTAGTTATTATTGTTAGCGGGAGATATTAAATGTATGTTCATAGGAAGTAGCTGTATTGACAGCGGGATGGAAGCAGATGACACCTCCCGAAGGGGGGGTTCTGGGGGAGGAGAAATTGCGAAAAGGCGGAGACGCATAGCGGAAGGAGGCAGAAGATGCATAGCGGATGACACAGATGCATCATGGACCGCCTATAGGAAGCACAGCAGGGATGCTGCGCGGATTGTATATCAGATGCAAGCACACTGCCGCATCGGGGGGAGTATGAATTGCATCAGCTCATGGATATTAAAAGGATGCAGCACGCATGTAGTCAGATCAGAGGAAAGGACATGCGCCACCATACATCTTGAAGGAACATCCATGGTTCGTCAGTCAGGCAAAAGAGGAAGCCCGTGCCTACTCGTTTCCAGCCCTGGCAAGAAGGACAGAACCGCATCCCACCCTCTGGCACTACTCCGAAGCTGCTGGTGCTGTGGTGCTGCTGGTGCTGCTGGTTGCTGCTGCCTACTGTGCTGCTTACTGCTGCTGCTGCTGGTGGTGCTACTGCTGCTGCTGCTGCTGCTTGGTTGGTGCTATGTGGTGGACCAGCCCCAACCCCTCAAACCTGCTGCTGAAGGCCCTGCTGCTCAAGCCCCTGAAGCCCTTGCTGCCTTAAGCGCCTGCCAGAGGGAGGAAGAGGCAAGAGAAGGAAAAGGGAGAGATGGAAACAGTACACTGTTCCCGAGGACCATGATGATGAGTGCTTTGGAATGGCTGAGGGAGAACGGAGTACCTGTGGAGAAAGGGCCACAGACTCTACGCGATACCTAGAAAGAAAGCAGGCAGCTTTGGAAGAGACAAGGCAGAGACCTGGGCTACACTGCGATTTATTCCTGGGATGGTGGGAAAGCACACATGCACACCTGGTATGGCAAAGCTACACCTCAAATATCCGGGCAGTGCTGCTGTTCAAGCTCACTGACCTGGAGATGTACGTCATGGCCAAGTGACAGGCTTCCTTGGAGAGGTGAGATTCCATCACCGAGGAGCAGGCCCCTCTGACACCCCTCTCCCTCAAGAAGCCCACAAGAGAGGCCACTTTCCTCTCCATGACAGGAGACAGCTACCGGTCCAGGCAGGTGTCTTCAGAGGGCCCCACGGCAGAGACCCCCCGACAGCTTCATTCCCCATGCTGGCGGAACTGGAGGGATCCCTGTTCACAAATGGTAGGAAGGAGCAGCAGCCCACCAGAGGCCAACCCACCCACACACATACAGGATGCAAGGCAGATGGCACTTGGAGGGCCAGAACCACAGTTGTCCTGTTGGAGATCAGGGGACACAATGAAGACCAGCACAGAACTTCTCTCTTAGCTTGGTCCACTTGGACAGAGGCATCCTCGGGCCGACACAACCTTCATCACCTACCGTGAGCCACCACCCTCAGGGACCTGCCCGTGAGGCCAGTACAGGTGATTGAAGCAGAAGATAACAGCACTTCTGCACAACCCTCAAGGCCAAACTGAACCTGCTCCTACCATCCAGTCTGGCTCCTCCACCCCAGCGATGTCACAGCCCTTCATGGCTTTCCAGAACAGCCTCTCAACCTACCAAGGCTACGATACCAGGACTTCCCACAGACACCACACTTCACCCAACTGCAGACCAGAAGCCCAATACACTCTTCCATTATCCATTAAACATCTACCATCCTTCTTGCCACCTCCACTGCTCCAGCTGGGGAGTTCACCAGTGTCTCAGTTAGCTTGCGCTGCCTTCTTCCCTTCACGTGAAGCTCTGTTGGGGCCTTGTACATCCACAGTGTCTATCAGGTTTGTTCCTTGCCTCCATTCACCAGGCTCCATGTCCCCATTGCTTGTTGACGGTCTGACAAACCTCGATTCTGCAACACTAGTAGCGGGTTGCCACATGAATGTGCAGGATGCAGCAAGCTTCCATGATGCTCCTTCCAAAGTCTGTGGCTCATTGCTGCATGGGATGGTGATAAGTATCTGGAACCTGTTGGCCAGGATGCCAAAGGTGTTCTCCACCACCCGTCTTGCCCTGGACAGCTGTAGTTTGAAGATCCTTCTTCACGGCGTGAGGTATCTTGAAGTATATGGCTTCATGAGGTAGGTTCTGAGGAGAAGGCTGTCATCACACATGATGAAGTAGGGACATCTTGTGTGGTCCCATTGCGGTAGGGGGTCTGGATCTGGAAAACCATTGATGAGGTTGCATTCCAGCATCCCTTGAGGTCACTTGCATTGTATACCTGGCCATCTGAAGCTGACCTGTTGCCTTGAAGCATTCAATGTAGATGAACTTTGTTAGTTAGCATCAACCATTGGCAAAGAGGAATGATACTTGAAGAAGCCCTTTAGTTGAGATAATGACCTTGAGGTTGGCTGGAGCTTTGCAGGCACGTGATTCCCATCTATGGCTCAATGGCTGGGAAAGTTCACCTCTGATACATCTTCTGCAAGTTTTCCTCAAGCCTTGTTCAGCGGTGGGGCACTGAGGAGCTCCTCCACGTATCTTCAATGATGGCCTGCACCACTTCTCTGACCACTTGCTGATGCTGTTTTGTGTGGCACCTCCAGCATACTGCATGTTCTTATGTTGGTTCCAGAGCCAGGTGCTGCAAAGTCAGTGCCACCTTCAGTCCAAGGCCAGTTGGGATGGAAAGTTGGTGCTAGCTTGGTCAACCTGGATCTCAGACGGCACTCTACAAAAGTTTGTCAAACATGGCTGGTGCATCCCTCATGAAGTGATGGAATGCACGAGGGTCTTCATTCCTCAGCGTCCACCATCAACTGTCATACACTCCCAAACTCCATTTCTTCTCACGAATCCATCCTTGCGACCCACACAGCTCTTGACATCTCCTTCTTCTCCTTCTGTATAAAGGTGAAACAGTCTGAACAGGGTTTGTTCTGGTGATGAATGATTTGTAGCATCATACGGACGTGGTCATTCATCCATGGTGCGAGAGCAACTGATGACTCGTGATGAAAGACCAAAGGACCAAGGGGTGAAGAGGTCTGGTACACCATGGCTGCTGGACTCTTATTGAAGATCCAGATGACTTTTCTCCCTTTTATAGGAAATATCGGTAGTCCACTAGGTGTTCTCTACATTACTTAAGACATACTGCAGACATTCCTTAATATACGGAGATACATCCCAGATACAGCGTTTTGCATTTTGATACTTTATATATTGAGATGATACGCTTACATCCTTTCTCTTTTTCCGTGCTCTAATGCCTGTGTAGGACGTTCCGTGTACCTTTTGTTTCTCCCTCTTTCCATTTCAGCTGCAGCGGGTGTGAGTGAGGGATGGCCAGAGATGCAGAGAGGATACAGCTGACATTTAAAGATGATAACGGACATAGAACGTTTGTTGCCTGTATTAGCCGCAGATTGTACATCGTACACAGCGGAAAGTTCATCCACTCACAAAGTTTTGTGCAGCTCAAAACTATGCATGGATGGAAATCTCAGTGGACGGATGCTCTGAGGGTAGAGCGTATGAAACACGTATGCAGTGAGTACACAATGGATGCATAGCATTTTCCAACGGATGGCAAGCTTTTTTTTAACGTTCTAAATCCTCTTTGCATCCATTAGTGCAGTGGGACAGGGGCTTTAATCCCATTTACTAAATAATCAATTGATGAAATAATTACTGTAAGGCCAACCTCAAATACATTTTAATTGTTCAAGGACATAATGATGGGGAGATATTTCTAGATATAAATTGCAGATGCTATACAGAGTCCTAAATTTCTCATTTAAAAGTTAACCTGTTTTAGATTGGCATTTTTTTTCTGGAATAGTAACCATTGGCCCCTTGCTACATATATGATATATCTCAAGGCCACCATGACTATTTGAGACAGAATCCATTGAAATGAACTTGTTGATTAGTGTAACAATATAAATACTTAGCTATACAATATAATCTTGTATCTTTCAGCAAAAATTCAACTTTTGACACATGCTGTTTGTTGCCTTATTCTTTCTTTCAAGCATGGAAAATTCATGGAAAAAAACTTTAAAAAGAAAGAAAAAGAAAAGCTGACTATTGATGGACATCTATTGATGGAAAGGGAGAGTTAACTAGATTAAGCTCTGCCAGGTTGCCTTGGGGATTTTAGTGACAAACATACAATAAACCAAATCCTTATTTTTCAAAATATAAAATCCATTTTTCTCTGAGCTTAGTTGAAACAAATAGGTCCCTTTATAGGCAAAGATTAGAAAAATAAAATGAAATATAGAAGCCTTTATATTAGCAATGCTATGGGTTATTTTTGGGCCATACACAAGTAAAATAAATCAATGGATGCCAAGTTGTGTGGTGCCACCTAACAATTTAATAAATAGAAATGATAAAAAAAATATGTTACATTCATTTTATTAAATTTTGTTTTGGAATAACTGAAATTTTTCTTTGGTCACAAAAGAAACTTTAGTTCATTCCTAAAACTTTGCTTTCACATTGCACTAAGCCATGGTTTAACTTTGGTTTATTGTCTTGGTTCATAGAACCAATCCAAAAGATAGCAATGGTTTCATATTGGAATATTTTATTACTTAAATGCTTGTGAACTTTGCTTCTAGCTGCAATTCTAATGGGTTGCTTGTGCTTGTTATTTTATAAGTCAAGGTAGAGCAAATAACCAATATTTATTTTCTCCATAACAACAACTTTGTGAAGTGAGTTTGACTCGAAAAGAGTGACTAGCCCAAGATCACACAGCTGGCTTTCATGGCTAAGGTGGGACTAGAATTAATGGATTCCTGCTTTCTAGCCTGGTACCTTAACCACTAGACATACCCTGCAAGTGGATTTTTTTTCAGGGTGAGAATCTTAGAAGAGACCCTCCCTAGTATCTTAGCTATAAAGGAGATAGTGGGGTAAAGGTTATACTTTCAGACTTAACAAGATTCTGTCAATATAGTTTTACTACAAAGTATAATTAGCTCATCTTCTTGTGATCCCTATCTGGTTCATTCTTTGAGGCTGACAAGTAACCATCTGAATCTGCCATTCAAAAATTGCCACCAGAAAAGCATGAATTCAGTACCTTAACAGGTTGCTACCAGAAATTTACGACAGTTTATTCTGGAGATGTAGACAAACCAATGAACTGTACAATGTTGACCTGAATCATGGCAGGCAAAATCAGAAACAACCTTTTGATCATCAGTGCCCTAGCCATCATTAGAATTCCTCACAAGCTCCAAGAACATTTCTCAAAGCACTTGGTGTCTTGGCCAGCTCAGACTCCTGTGAAGAAACCAACAGTCAGCATCCAGAATTGCCAAATGAACTATTGCCGGACAACTATGGGCAGTGGAGGCTATGCTACCAAGGAATAAGGAGTCACAGCTGTTGTTGGTCTTGGAAGATGAGGACTGAACTCTAAAAGGCTTCTTGCAAGAAAGGAAGGGTGCCATTCCAAATGAGCAATATTCTTAAGACCAGCAAGTCATTTTCTTGGCAACGGTTGTTCACTAAATTAGATTCCATGTGCATTACCTCTCATCTTGAAATCTTAACCACAGTCTGGACCTGGACTGACTGATTACCCTACTAAGAAATTTGGACCTTTGAATAGCCTGGCTATTCTTTTGCTTGCTGTTTTGGATTTTGACTTTCTCTCCAGGTAAGTTTATGGACTTTTGGAGACTTGTTTTCTGGTGTGTTGGTGTTTGTGTGTGTGTGTGGGTGCATTTGTATATACCTTTCCTTGCCACTTGTTTTTTGCTGAAACACTTCCAAGTAAAGATTGCCAACTTCTCTTTGTGTTTGAGGAGCACATGGCTTGATACAGGAATTCAGTTGTCAAAAAAGAATAAAAGTAATAAAAAGAAGCCCAGAGCAAGCATTTATCTGGACCTAAGTAAGTGCTAACCTTTTCAAATGATGATGGCTCGACCTGGACTGGAATCAGTGCTAGACCTAAATACTAAGTGTATGGATACTGCTATAAAGGTTGAAATGTTGTTAACTTGAAGTGCATCTTTTGACAATTGCTGTATTCCTAAGAATTTGTTGAATGCAATAAATAGCCAGAGAATGACTTTGGTATTTGTTTTTCCTTGGTCTTCCCTATATATTCAGTGACATAACTCTGCCTTTTATAGATTCTCTGTTGGTATAATATATTATTACTTTAATGCCCTATTCAAGTGAAAGTTTTAATGGAATCTGTGTCTGCCCTGAAATGGTATGAGAAGTAATGGACAGATGCTCTGTTCAAGCCAAGGCAGTTTTGAACAGTCTCTCTTAATTTAAAAACTTAAAAGAACAATAAATGTAGCTTGAAATGGATGATATCAATTTCCTCACCTCCACCACCTGAAAAGGAAAGACAAAAATTAGAGAATAAATGGCCTCCTAGCAGTTAAGATTAAATAGCAAAAACTCAATCCTGAAAGCAGTAATAAAAAATGCTTCTAAATTCAGGAAGTTTCTGAAAAGATTGTCTGACTGATTAATTAATCGACTGATAGATTGCTTATGCGCCAACTAAGCCCATGTCATTTCTTGGCTACTGAACAGATAGATTTTTTTCTATAACAATCTGCCCTCAGCCTGATCCTTCAGGTTTTACAATGATTCTTCCACCATATCTGCACTCTAGGTGTTTTGGTGGGCAACCCCTTATGTATGATCCAGCAGTGTGCTACAAATGCAAACAAACAAACAAACACCAATGCAGTCCTAGGCTGCATCAATAGTGGGATGGTATCAAGATCATGTGAAGCTGCTCTATACTGCACTGGTAACACCACACTTGCAATTCTGAATCTATTTTTTATTGATTGATTGATTGATTTATATTTATTTATTTGTCAAAAGTTTACAGTACAACAGAAACAAGAATAAATATAAGTTTAAACACAAGAAATAGGAACTAATAATTGGGGACAATAGGACAGGGATGGTAGGCACGATTGTTGCACTTATCTAGTTCCAGTCACCATGATACAAAAAGATCATGAGACTTGAGAAAGAATGCAGAGAAGAACAATAAAGATGATAAGGGTTCTGGAAGCTAAGCCATACAATGAACAGTTGTGGAAATAAGGTGTGTCTAGTCTAACCAAGAGGAGGACTAGGGGTTACATGAAAGCAGTCTTCCATTACTTGAGGGACTGTCACAGAAAAGAAAGGGGGGTTCTAGATATTGTCCGAAGCAGCTGTGGGCAGGACAAGAGGAAACAAGCGGACAACTGTTAAATATATATCCTACCTAGAATTATTTTCCTGATAGTAAGAACAATCTGTAAAATAGCTTTCCTTCAGAAGTTACGGGTGCTCCTTTAGCCTTTGGAGGCTTTCAAGAAAAGGTTGGATAGCTTTGGAATTGGATAGTCTTGGAATTTTGTAAGGTCTCCTGCTTGAGCAGGGGGTTGGACTAGAAGACATTCAACATCCCCTCCAATCTTGTTATTCTATGTTTTATATTCTATCTTCCTGCTGGTTGTCTTCTTTTTCCTTCCATCTAAAAAGATACTAGATAAAAAAATAATTGGGAAGATAGTATTAACAAAACCCATGACCTTTCCCCAAAATAAAAACTATGAGGTTTGTGATAGCTCATTATGATGTTCATATATGTTCACTTGTACTTCATTGTTAGATCAGACACAAAAGATTTGCTTTTTATTATATGTTATAATGGGTTTTTTAAAAAAAGAATGTAGAAAAATGCAAGGATAAATTTAAGATACAGGAAAAATAAACTGATAACAAAAGAAAAAGGGGATAAATTGTAAACCATCTTAGCATATCTCATGTTTATCAAATATTAAATGTTGTACAAAAGTTCTATTTATTTAAAATGAAATTCTTGTTAGTTTTAAAAAAAGGAAAGGAAAGAAAAAAAATGTCCTGCGACTAGGAGAAATATTTCAGATGGCTAGAAGATAGATCTTTATCCTCTTCTGATGTCAGTTGTTTCTTTCTGGATGTCTTAGTTTTCCCATCTCTACTCTTAATCTTTAGAATCAGGAAATCCAAAGAGTTTTGCTGATTAGATAGGTTTGTTGCTATAGAAATGGGTAGAACATAGTAAGTATGTAAAAGTAAAAAGTTGAGGCCAGTAATAGAAGGAAGGAAGGAGTGAAAGAGGGAGTGAAGGAGAGAGGGAGGGAGGGAGGGAGAAAGGAATGAAGGTTTATATGTCATAGGAAGGCAGGTTCAGACTGCATGTAAGAAAAACCTCCCTACAACTAAGAGGAGTTTCATAGTGGGGAACACAGATATAATGGGCTGCCCTCCACTGATATGTTATGTGGAGGCTATACAGTCACCTCTTTGATGTTTTGATCTGTATTTCTGCACTAAGCACAAGCTTGGACTGGTTCTAAATAAAGCAGGGCACTTGAATTTGCCAAGAGACATTTAACATGTACTTCAGATACAAGGTGTTTATATGAAGCAGGAGTTAGTTAATGATGCTCATATAATTTCATTAACATCATCAGTGTTTTTTTAACAAGAAATGAAAGAGAACCAGATTCTATCTTTTGAAAACAAGCCATTCTAATATCTGTCCAATTGGTCAAACTATTATGAAGCCACCTTAAAATTGCTTCTGGGCTTCTATCTGCAACTATGGCTAGTAAACACTTCAGCTAAGCCATGAAATTGTTTAGTAAAAATGAGGCTAAGCAGTGAAGCTAGTAAACACTTCAACTAAAAACTATCACCTTTATTCTGGAATAATTTTGAAAATGCTCAGTGAATTTAATATGACGTTCCTCTGTCCAGAAGTGTCTATCAGAAATTTCATCAACATCTGGTTTTAACCATTTCTCCACAACTACACAGAAAAGCACAGTTGTGTCTATATTTGTGATGTGTGCCTCTTGGATAATTGGTTTCCTTTTCTAAACCAATGCATGTCATATCTTAAACTTCTGGGCAACTTGTGCTATTTGTCATTATCCTAAATTCATTGTATATTGTTCCATTGGTGGATAGAGAATCTATCTACTGTATGCCACAGGGAAAACTTTTTTTTACTTTAAATGGCAATTATTTTTTGGTCTGCAAAGGTTGCAGAGGCTTCCCTCTAGCCTCTGGCAGGCTGAAAAAGACCTCAAACAGGTTGAAAATCAGCCAGGAGGTGCACACATATGCAATGAGGCAAATTTGCCTGGGGCTTGCATGCCTGCACAAATGGCTCTGCGTGCTACCTATGACACGCGTGCCATAGGTTCACCATCACAGCTATAGAATCAAAATGTTCTTCATATTTCCAGTTATGGTGGAATGCTCTTTTCATATGGGTTTCCCACCACAACACAACAAGAAAAGTTGAAAAGAAACTTTGACAACATTGAAACTTTGTGACTTTAAAACAGAAGGCCAGGTCCAAATGATAACCATATAATAGACATAGAATTTAGAACATAAACATGGAAACAATTTATGCTCTGATACTTCAGCAAAACCATAACATGTTTGTGATATACAAACTTCTTAATTGCTATTGTTGCATTTTTTTTAAATATGGAAGATGGAAAAACAACAAAACAAGGATATTATGATGTGGATTTGCACTGGGGTTTTTTTTTTTTTTTATGAGTGGCNTTTTTTTTTTTTTTTTTGTGAGATATGTAATGCCTGTTAGATGTGTGCCTTGCATGGAATGGTTCATACATGAAACATTTTTCATACTAACTCGTGAAGGTTTTAGATAGACTACCATTTCTGTGCTATACTCTGGCCTCATTCATTAGGCTAGGAAACCAGTTTGGGGGAATCTTCAAGCCTTACCTTCCACAATAACATAATATTATTGGACAGACTCTTGATTGTTTACATGATTGTAAACATGACTGTTTACAAGCTTGCTTTGATCTCTTTTGCTAGATAGAACACTGAATTCCTGCTGAAAATTGTCCTGGTCCTTGAAAAATGAAACGTTCTCTGCTTTGCCTTCATCTGTGAATTCAGGAAACATTGACCAGCATTGCTACTCAGCACATGAACTGACCAGTTGATTATGATTTTGAAAAAAAAGTCTTTCCATTTTTTCTATGCTCCTTTTCTTCACATGTCTTCTCTTTTTTTCTTCAGAAGTCAGGCAGTGTTGACCTTCCAGCTTGGGTTTCTTCAGCGACAGATCAAAATCTGTGATTGTGTGCAGTTTTTGATAATCCATGATTGTGTTGACCTTCCAGCTTGGGTTTCTTCAGCAACAGATCAAAATCTGTGATTGTGTGCAGTTTTGATCTGTGCTTGCCACTGAAACGCCCTGATCCTTTGAATTTGGGGCTGAAGCCACTCCATAGAGGTGGAGAAGAGGGGGGGGGGGAAGACTGCTAGCCAAGAGGAAGGGAGCCACATTTCTCCGCCTTGGCTGGTCTAAACTCTCATTCCCGAAGGCAGTTGCAGCGGTGGTCAGAAAGGGCCACCTCAAAGAAGAACCCAACTGGATAAGATTGTGCAGGAGGAAGACAAAGAGGAAAGCAGGACAGACCGGGCTAAACAACAGAGAACGTTCTTCGCAAGGTACCCTGAATCTGAAAGTACTTAGAGGGATACTTCTGAAAGAAGACTTTTAAGTGGTGAAGGAGAGAGAAAGAGTTAAATAACACCCTCCCTTTTTTAACCTTTATATTGACAATTACAAATGATATGGAAAGAAATCTGTACTAATTTACCTTGACACTAATAGACAATTTTAAGCTGAAATTTAAGTATCAAAAGGAAAATAAGGATTTTTTCTTTGGTCATTTTAAAAGCCTAAAAAGGAGAAAGAGTGGTGGCAAAAGGGTGGAACTTGGAATAATGAACAAATGGCGTGCACCTGGAAAAATAAAGAGGATTAACAGCGAAACTTTGAAAAGGACTCCTGAGGATACATTGTAACTGAAACCTTATTAAAGGATACAGTAACCCATGGAAAGAAAGTAAAGGAAGAAAACAAGAAGAAACAGTCTGGGATCATCTGGTGATATAAAAGGTGTTTTTTTGGCATTGGTCTTTTCTCTCTTCTTCTGTTTTTACTTAAAGACAATCAGGTGGTTTGTTCAAAGTGTTTAAAAATTGCTCACTCCTGGAGGAATTGAAGATGAGTCTTAAAACCAGACAGAAGATGCAGAAAGGGGAGGAAGATCCTTCGGCTTCGTATTTGAATTTGTTGAAATGGAGATCCTCAACTATGAAAAGCAAAAGGAAAAGCTTCAAGAGCAAGAAGAAGGGCGGGACAAAGAAGAGCTATTATTAATGATCAAATAATGCAAGGTATGATAATAAGGGGAAAAGGGGGGAAAGGAGTTAAACGTTTGAGATTAAAGGGAAAAGCCAAAAAGAAAAATAGTCTGAAAAGGAAGTATATACTGCAAGGAGAAGCAGAAAATAAAACAACAGAAGGGAAAATTAGAGAGAGAAGGGTATAAAAAAAGGGATGAGAAAAAAGGGGAAAGATGAAAGGGAAAGAACTCATGAGGGACCAAAGCAGGAAATAAGAAAAAGGGGAACATACTAGGATGAAAGGTATTTGTCAGCTAGAAAACACAGAGACAATTGATAAATTAAATTAAAAGTGAGGATTCTGCAAAGGTACGAAAGATAGTGTTGTGACAGTAGAATATTGTGATGAGTTAGAAATGAAATAAGTAATAAATCTATGAGATAAACTGTATTGTTATGTAATGGTATGTTCATTTATAATTAATGCAATAAGAGAGGGAAACATTGTATTGTTTCTAAAGATTGATAAAATATTGAAAGAAATGTGAAAAATTGATAAGGAAATTTATACCAGTTACTAGAAAGAATTTGAATAATTATTTTGCTTATTAAATAGTAAATAACTTATCAGATAAAGCTGTATGATTATCCAATGGTATGCTTATTAACAGTTAAATAATAATGAAGAAGGGAGGGAAACATTTCAACTATTCTCAAAGATTGATAAATATTGAAAAGAAACGTGAAAGTATGAGCCTTTACAAGGCTCATACCAGTATTAGATTTTGCTTTTGTGGAAGCCGTTGGCTGTCAATACTTTAGTCAGGGTGCATAGTTCAGTCTTTATGTGTGTCTTGTCTGCCAGATGTTTGGTTCTCGCAATTAGTGTTTTGGCCACGGAGTTTATCTGTGCTGGGTAGTGGTGGGATTGGGCACTGAGTTAGCAGATGGTGTGTGTTTTCTTCTGGTATATGGTGTGCCCTGTGTGCCATCTTGTTTTTTTTGTAGATTAGTACATCTAGGAATGGTAGTTTGTTTGTTTCCATTTCCATGGTGAACTTGATTTTGGGCGTGTGCTGTTTAGGTGTGTTAGGAAGTTGCACAAAAAGCAAACTCACCAGCTTGATCCCACAAAACACACTGAGACATAATGGAGATCTAGAAGATGACAACTACCATTTCCTAGATGTACTAATCTACAAAAGAACAGATGGCACACTAGGACACACCATATACCAGAAGAAAACACACACCAACCGCTACCTCAACCTCCAATCCACCACCACCCAGCACAGATAAAATTCCGTGGCCAAAACACTAATCACCAGAACCAAACGCCTGGCAGACAAGAACACATATAAAGACTGAAACTATCTACCATGACTAAAGTACTGACAGCCAATGGCTTCCACAAAAGCAAAATCACCAGCTTGATCCACAAAAACAACTAAGACATAATGGAGACCTAGAAGATGAACAGACCTATGGAACAGCTGTCCTGACTTACATAAGAGGTACTACAACACAAAATCAGTAAGATACTACACAGGCATCACATCAAGACTGCCTTCAAAACAGACAAAAAATGCAGCCATCCTGAGAAACCCCAAAGATAAAACTGCCCTGGAAAACCAAGGCATATACGAAGTTCCCTGTGCATCATGCCACCACATACATTGGACAGACCAATAGAAAGAATAGTACCCGCCTGGATGAAAACAAAAATGCAGTAAAAAAGCTGGAACACACTCCTCACTAAGTCCAACACATTAAAACCATAGGTCACAACATCAACTTCAATGGCACCAAAACCCTAGCCACTATAGAAAACCCCAACCACAGAATTATCAGAGAAGCCATAGAGATTGAAAAAGACCTGAAAGGATGAATAGAAGAGATGATTCCATCAGATCTGTCAATCATTGGAAGCCTGCACTCACAAACAAAGAAAATCTCCACACTACAGCCAGGCAAAACACTGGGCACAAACAGAGTCCCCCTGATATCTCCAGGTCAAACACACCCACCAGGCACCCAGATGAAACCTCGCTTCCTAACAAATGATAGCCATCCATTTACTCGGAGCCAAGCTGCAGTAAAAGCCTCCAATACAGAGAACACCATATTGCCAGCCAATCAAGACACCAAAAAAGCCACAAACAGACAGAAGATATTAGAAAACACCAACCAAGCAGGACACAGCAAACTCAAAGACCAATAAACACAGACAAAGACTCCAACAATCTGGATGAAGAAAAAAAAACATTCTGGCACAGCGTAGGCTAGCCCCAAATTTAAAAACTGAAACAACTGTAAGATTCTGACTCACAGATGAAACAATACAGGAGCCTGATGTTGGCAGATGAGATTCTGCCGAAACGTTGCTACAACTTTAAAGCACAGTTACAAGGACGTGGGAAAATACCCGAACAAAGCTGAACAGCATATATCTATATCTATATCTCTAGACAGATCGATAGATAGATATAGAGATTAGAGATAGAGATAGACATAGATAGATAGATAGATAGATAGATAGATAGATAGATAGATAGATAGATAGATAGATAGATAGATGGATGGAATGGATGGATGGATGGATGGATGGATGGATGGATGGATGGATGGATGGATGATGGATAGATAGATAGATAGATAGATAGATAGATAGATAGAGTAGATAGATATAGATATATATTGATATATATATAATATTGTTTTTGCTATGTTTTTTTGAAATTTTTCTATTTTACATTTTTAAGGGGAAGTACCAGTCGAGTCTGAATAATGAGATTTACATGTTATAAATTAGATATTAGAAATTTGAATGTTATAATTTTAGAATGCATAAATTTAATGTTTGATGAAATTTCATATGATAATAACAATAAGACTTAAAGATGTTGCAGTCCGATTGGTAATCATAGAGGGAATTTTGCTTTTTAAAGAATGTTGGAAGAGAACATAATGAAATTGTAAACAAGACAGACAAAAGTATAAGTATAATGAATAAAAAAGATATAGAAATTTAGGTAAAAGAAATACGATTAATAGAAGAAGAAGTGAGATAATCATAAAAGAAAATTAAGAGAAGTAAAGAGAGAAATTGTGAGAAGTTGGAAAAAGAGTAATAAGATACAAAGTTGAATATATAAGATGAATATGCATATGAAATTGTGTCTGTATGGAATGTGAATAACCCGGAACCGATGCTTGTACTCAATATAAGGATGTTTTATTTGTTTTGTTAAAACTCAATAAAACTTTATTAAAAAAAAAAAAGAAGTCAGGCAGTGTTCTTTTCTTTTTTATTGATATGAATTGTTTTAGAAAATCATATTTGTATGATTTTCATATATTTGTATGAAGTACAATATATTTGCATGAAGTACAATAAAAAAGTTCTCAAAGAATAATAAATAGTCCCCTTGCAACTTCCATACCATCTGAAAAATCTTTTCTGCCTTTCCCAAGGGGTATTTGTGTTTGGGGAAGCAGAAAATATTAGGCAGCTTCCAAGAAAGAAAGAAAAAGGAAGATTGCTTTCACAAAAGGAAACTTTTCACTTTTTTTTAAAGAATGTAGAGGTTTTTCCTCCCATACTGTCAAAGTACATTGATTTATATTTTTTTTAAGCTGTAATTTTTGAATGGGAGAAAATCAACACAGTATATCAAGTGTGCAGGCCATTCAATCACTTGACAGAAAACCTGCATATTAAATCTTATTTTCACAGTCTCATTAAGAGCATAGGTTGTTGCTAACTCATATAAGAAACATTTTGATGGATTATATGCCATAACATCACTACTACTTCTTAAAGATCACATAGATTTCTCCAGGATGGTCTGTCTGCAGTCTCCAGGGCTTCCAAGATGCACCCATCCATTTTCCTGCTTTTCTATTTCCTTTCATGTTTCCCAGCATTATTAAGTTCTGAGGAGAATTAGATATTCATATAATGTGACCAAAACTTGAGGATGTCAGTCGTGTGTACTTTGAATGAAAAGTCTGGATTGATTTGCTTTATCATCCATTTGTTGGTTTTCCTGACTATTCATAGTGTTAGGAGCTGTGATGGTGCAGGAGTTAGAATGCAGTATTGCAGATTAAGTTGCCCACTACCAGAAGTTCAATCCCAACCACCTCAAGATTGACTGAATCTGCCATCCTTTCGAGATCATTAAAATGAGGACCCAAATTGTTGGGGGTAATATGCTGATGCTGTAAACTGCTCATACAGTGCTGTAAAGCACTGTGGAGTAGTATATAAGTCTAAGTACTATTGCTATTTTCCAAAGTCTTTTCATTTTCTTTGTTAAATTTGTTTGTTGCAAACAAATTTACTCCAATCAAAAATTTCAACTTTCTATCCCACTTCTTCGAAGTTCCATTTTTATTTCCCTAAACTATCACAGAAAAACTACTGATTGTGTTTCAGAACTTTATATTATACTAGATATAATATAATAATATATATTATACTAGATATAAAGATATCAGAGCATCTGAATATCTTCCAGAAGGTCTTTACTACAGCTTTATCAACTATTTTGAAGTGTATTTCTTGACCTTTGAAATTATGCAGCCTTGTATAATTCTTTTGCCAATTTACAGTCGGTCTATTTCACAGTGTTCCATTCACGACTGTTACTTCCTGTCATGTTTACAAGCTTCTTAAGAGGATAAGATTTTCCTAGCAATTTTCCTAAGGACACTGATATAATCAACAACAATGAAGGCCTTTCTATGATTAATAAACCACATTCTCATATCTTTTGGTATTCTTTGACTTTCTTGATCACCCAGTTTGCAACAGTGGTAATATCTCTTGGTCTCTGAAATTCCAAAACCAGCTTGAATATTTGGCATCTCCTTTTTTATATAGGGCATGATCCTCAGCATTATTTTGCTAGCGTGTGAAAATAAGGATATTGTGTGACAGTTTCCACACTCTCTTAAAATTCATTGCTACAATTCTGGTATATAAATTGACCTCTTCTTGTCTTCTTGGGCTCTAAATTTGTTGATTTTAAGTTAAACCAACCGATAGGCAAGCCTTATTTCTTTAGATATTCCATTAATTCCTCCATTTTATAACTTCATCTTCTAGCTTTATAGGTTATTGTAAATATTAAATATATTCTAAAATATTTCAAACGGTTTCATTGCTATACAGAATTTCAGAATAGTTCTTCCATTTTGAGAACCGTTTGGTGGTGTAATGTTAATGCAGCAGTCTAGAAATTGAGAGATTGAAAATGCTAGTCCTACCTTGAGCACAGAGATAGCTGTATGCCAGTCACTCTCTGAGCTCTAGAAAGCAAGCAATGGAAAATAATTTCTGAAAAACCTTGCCAAGAAAGCTGCAGGGTCTAATCTAGGCAGTTTTCAGGATTCAAAACTTCCTCAAAGGCACTGCCAGGCACAAAAATCAGGTCCACATATGAAGTTCCAATTTAACTGTTTTATTGGTATTCATGCCTATGCACAGGAATATTTTCAACTAACAGTTAGCACCTGCTTGGAGTTAGATAAGGGTAAACAGAATTCAAGGGAGGTTGGACTTAGTTCATTTGTGTCTATGTATGAATTCTAAGCTGATCCCTCTTTTAACTCTGCCACCAGGTTCTGACAATTCTTCTCCCATAACCACACACTTTCCATTTTAGTTTGCTCTTCTTTGAATCAGTTACATCAGCTAATTGCCATCCTTTAGCATCTGGTGAGATAGGTAGCTATATAAATTATGTTGTATTGAATGTCCTTTTTTAGTTTTGAAATTTTGAAGACTTTTTTTAATGTCCAATCCATCTTTGATATTTCAATAGATGATGTTGTAAATTGTTGTAAACTCTTATAACAACTTTCTGAAATTCTTAAAGTTCCTTTTTGAGATCTTTTGTCCTTTGAATTTTGCTTCTTTCTTCTTCTTGGCAATTTCCAGCATTGTTCTGCCTACCTGTTTGTTTTCCCGTTTCTTGATCTTTCGCAGTTTCTTTTCACACACATCCTTAATCACTTATTTGATTTTATTCCACAATGCCTCTGGTTCCTTGTCAGAAATTCAGATAACCATCCTATTAAAGGGCTGCATGCAAAGTTTAATTGAGATTATTCAATCACTGAGGGTATAGTATCCAGGCAATAATATTGTAATCTTCTTGTCTATTAGAGCATCACCCAATCTTTCTTTGCTTTTATTGTCCTAAGGTTCTAAAAGTCCATTTCTAGCATATATTAATTTGCTGATACATATTGATTATATTAATATATGTATTTCATCCTGTTGAGCTTTGCCATGTTTATGCTTCTTATAGTCCATGTTCACTCCCCCTGTAATTCAGTCTCTACATCATTAATATTACTTTTCCTGCATGGAACATCAGAAACTAAACATACCCAACACTGTAAATTATATACCAAAGACATAATAAACAACTTTAGTTCTCAAAAAAAAAAAAAAAAAAATCAGCTCTTCCTCAGNAAAAAAAAAAAAAAAAAAGCCTCAGCTCTTCCTCAGTAACATATTGAGTGCCATCTGTCATCCTTCAGGGTATACCAGATAAGGAAATAGACACCACAGGAAGACAAGGATTATACTTTATTGAGATAGGCCATAATAACAGGACTTAAGGAATATGTCAGGACTTATGGAATACTTCTTTGTTTGTTTTCCTCAAGGTCATCCTACAACATCTGTCCTAAAGGAGCCCATCCTGCAGCACTGTATTAACATTGGCTTTATATTGTATATCCTTGTAAATTATTATTATTATTTTGTAAAATACAGGAACAGCTTAACACTAATGCCTCTGTAATTGTTACTAAAGAGATAATTTCTCTCCAACATATTCCTTTATCACTGCTGCCCAGTACAGGTCCTGAGTTTCATGCTCTGGAAAACACTGTTGTAAGCTTGTGTTCTTGGCATTGATTACCAGCATTCATTGCTCAATCCACTCAGGAGCACACAACCTTGCCACAATGAAGTGGCACAGCAGACTTGAGGGAGGGGATAAAGAATATTATTTGTTAGATATATACCCTGCCTTTCTAAACCACTCAAGGCAATGTACCCAGGGCCCCTTTTCTCATTTTCTCTACAGCAATAACCACATGAGGTGGATTAGATTCAGGGTGAGTGAATAGCCCAAGATTGCCCACAAACTTCCATGCTTCACATGTCATAAATTAGATATGAATTCTCAATTAAATATCCCTGAATTAAAAAGGTTTACTTTATAGACTATTAGATATTGTCCTTTGTCTTTGATTAAACTTAATGTATACCATTAAGTTTCACTGTTTACATTAATTATATTAATTAATTATATAATGTATACATTAAGTTTCATTAAGGCTCACTGGAGAAGAGCATAATGTTGGGAAAGATTGAGGGCAATAGAAGAAGGGGACGACAGAGAATGAGGGGGCTGAATGGAATCACTGCAGTAGGTATGAACTTAAATGGACGTCAGAAAATGGTAGAGGATAGTGTTCCACATTAACATACTTCAAATAGGCTATTCCTATTGGACAACAAATACCCGATGCTGATTGGCTACTTTTCTCAACACTGATT
>BHFT01036126.1:60231-79011 GCA_004320025.1 Laticauda laticaudata | reverse complement strand
GTAAACCAACCGGCACACTGTATGTACATATATGGAAGATGACTTGATGTTTTTATGTTTTGTTTGTTTATGTTTGATTTAAAAACCAATAAAAATTTAAAAAAAAAAATTCAGCAGCAATTCAGCAATTCGGAGAAGCGGGAAATCCCACCTCTGACTGGCCCCATCAACCCCATCTATTCTCTGCCTCCCATTGAGTCCCAGGTGATCATCTGGGCCTTCTTTGGTTGCCTTGCAGAGGAAAACGGAGCTGGAAGGCAGGTTACCACCCCTTCCCTCCCAGGAGTCCCCATACAGCCTGTTTTGGATGCAAGTAAAGTCCGGGTACGCATGGAGGGGAAGGCAAAAAATGGGCCTCCTGGAAGCTCGAGAAGGCTGGAAATAGGTCCATTTCCAGCCTCCGAAGTGCCTCCAGAGCCCAGGGAGGCCATTTTTACCCTCCTGGAGGCTCAATAGAAGCCTCCGGAGTCTGGGGAGGGTAAAAATGCCCCCCCCCCATGGTGCAAGAGGCCGACTAAGCCACGCGCACCATGGCCACGTCCACCCAGCAACTGGGCAGAGAACCTGTTGCTGAAATTTTTGAAGCCCACCCCTGCCTGCAACCATCAGAAATACATGCTGTTTGCCATTGCTGTTTGATCCTGTAATCCTGGGGGCCGTTGTGGCCGTTGTAAGTGTGAGGAATGATTGCAAGTCACTTCCTTAAGGGCCGTTGTAACTTTGAGCGGTTGCTAAATGAATAGCGGTACATCAAAAATTACCTGTAAAACCTAGAGACAAATTTATTTTGCTTTATTGTTTTTACTGCACCTGATAAAGGTTAGGGGAGTTCTAGAGGTTAATAATGACAAAATAATTATTAAATGTTGAATATGACTAGAACCAGATATGGGGAGCAACTCATAGGTAAATGAGATTGATTGTGTGCCATTAAGTCAGTACTGGTTCTTGGGGACCCCAGGAAGATTAGATAAATAAATGGAAAAATGTTAAGATTTATAATAATATTAATGACACATAATAAATAAGTTAGCATCAGATATATAATTAAAAAAGATGTATAATTAATATCAATAAACATGGTTAAATTATTATTGACATTAATTATAAATCTTTTAATTATATATCTTGCATATTGTTACTATAAACATATAAAACCATATAATGATATTATTCTCATTATTGTTATTGTGTTATTCCTTTATTGTTCTCCCTTCTGAAGGTGCCAAGATTTATTGTCTAAAGGAACACAGCATAGGTAATCTTAAATAAAACCATTGTAATAAAATCAACTCAAGAGAAAAAAATCTATTTATGTGGTCACCAAGAGTCAATACCAACCTGATGGCACGTAATCAATCAATCATTAAAAAAAATCAAATTAATCAATCCATTGGAACCAGCAAAATTCAAATAATGATAAAGATTTATTTTGAACAAAAAAACATGATATAACAGCCATCTTTTTGAGGACTTTTGAACTTCCTATCCAGTTGTGATATGATGTTTATAATAATAATGTATCAATTATCAATATATTATTGTGATTTTTTTTCATTTCTGTATCCTTTTTCCTCTGAAAGTAACTGAGATTTATTGCCTACAAGAACACAGCCTCTATGTAATCTTAAATAAAACCATTGTAATAAAATCAACCGGGAGAGAAAAATCTAGCTACGTGGTTGCTAAGAATCAACAGCTTCTTTGTTGATGGATGGCATGCCATCCATCCATCATATAAATGTACAATCTATCAAAATCAACACGAAATAAAACAGGTTTATAGGATTTATTTTCAACAAAGAAGTTTAATACAACAGCCATCTATATGAGAACTTCTGGATTTTGTGAGGCTAGAATTGTCTCCTCAATTGTGACTGTCAACTGGCCCGACTTCCATCATTTAATTGCAAGGGGCCTGGGGCAAGGGACTAGCAGAACTCCCCTTAATAAATGGGATTTTCAGAAAAATATGATAAAGGGAATGTATATTTGATATTGCATGTTTTAAGAGGAACAATAATTGTATTTGCACAATATTGGAAAAGCGAGGAAACACCTACGGGAAGAAGATATAATTAAACAAATATTGGACTGTGCAGAAATGGACAGATTAATACAGAAAATAAAAGAAAAAGAAGACAGAATATTTTTGAATTTGGGATTTGTTTTATCAACAGTTGGGTAAAAGGGATATGAAATTAGGAACTTAATAAGCATTAGTATGTAAAGGAATTGATCCAGACGGTGTGCTGTTCACTAAGTGTGTGTGTGTGTGCGCGCGCACACACACACATACACACATTTGAAGAGGAAGAGTCTTGGTTGCCAAATCCATGGTGAGTTGAACCAAATCAGTTCCTCAGCAGATCCTTTCACATCTAACAGATTGACAGAGTTGGAAGGGACCTTGTAGGTCATCTAGTCCACCCCCCTGTCCAAGTAGGAGACCCTACATCATTTCTGACAAATGGCAGTCCAGTTTCTTCTTGAAAGCTTTTAGTGATGAAGCTCTCACAACTTTTGAAGGCAAGCTGTTGATTGTTCTGTCTGGAAATTCCTCCTTATTTCTCGGTTGAATTTCTCCCTGATCCTTTTCCAACCATTATTTCCATTCATTATTTCTTCAGGTGCTTTGGAGAATAGATTGGCCCCCTCCTCCTCTCTGGGGCAGCCCCTCAAATATTGAAAGATGCTCTCCTGTCTCCCCTGGTCCTTCTCTTCTTCCCTAGACTAGCCAGGCCCAGTTCCTGCAACCGTTCATCACATGTTTTAGCCTCCAGTCCCCTCATCCTGGTTGCTGTTTTTTGCACTTTTTCTAGAGTCTCAACATCTCTTCTATAGTGTGGGGACCAAAACTGGATGCAGTACTCTAAGTGTGGTCTTACTAAAGCTTTATAGAGTGGTGTTAGTACCTCCCTTGATCTCGATTGTATCCCTCTGTTAATGCAATTTAGGATTGCATTGGCTTTTTTAGCTGCCGCCGCACACTGCTGGCTCCTATTTAGCTGGTTGTCCACTAAGACTCCAAGATCCGTCACTGCTACTGAGTCTGGTTTCACCCAGTCTATCTAGCCTGAGTCTCTCGATTGACACGTCCTAAGGATGGCAGGCCATGGGAAACTTCAGGTCAACTTTCCTCAAACGTGGCCATTTTAAGACATGTAGACTTCAATCCCCAGAATTCCCCAGCCAGCACTGGGGTGCTTAACTTTAACACCTACAATTGGGTACAGAGGAATCAGCATTGTGTTTTCAGGGATGGGCACATGGGCTGATCTCCTAAGGTTATTAGTTGAAATGCCCTTCAGAATCCAATAATGAGATGATTAGGACACAGATCACTCAGGCAAGGCTGACTCAACCAGATTGACCAGGTAAAGGTTCTTCTGGATGCTGGAGGCACCTAGGTCTCCCAACTCACAAAGCCATTCCTTTCTCAAATGAAAACATTAAATGTAGACTTTAGCTTCCTGGTCATCTCATCTTATTTTGTTGAGAAGGGGTTTCCCCCCCCTCCCCCAAAAAAGCAAGCATCTGGTTCTTATGGGAAGATATAGTATCATAGAATCGTAGGGATGCAAGGGACCGTGGAGGTCTTCTAGTCCTGATCGAGGCAGGAGACTTTATTATCATCCTGGTCAAATGGTTGTTCAATCTTTTCTTGAAAACCTC
The DNA here is from genome assembly GCA_004320025.1 of Laticauda laticaudata. NCBI lineage: Eukaryota > Metazoa > Chordata > Lepidosauria > Squamata > Elapidae > Laticauda > Laticauda laticaudata. The sequence goes on along the minus strand of BHFT01036126.1, from coordinate 75,336 downwards.
CAGTGGACCACAACTTCCAGAGGTAAGCCTTTCCACTAAATAATTGTTCTCACTGTCAGGAAATGTTTCCATATTTCTAGGTTGATTCTCTCTTCGATAAGCTTCCATCCATTACTTCTTCTCCTGTCCTCAGGTGCTTTGGAGAACAGGTTGATCCCCTCTTTCTCTGCGACAGTCCCTCTAGTTCTAGAAGACAGCTATCATGTCATTCCTAAACCTTCTCTTCATTAGGCTAAAAATACCTAGTTCCCTTGAAATGGAATGGAATGGAATAGAATAGAATAGAATAGAACGGAACAGAATAGAATTCTTTATTGGCCATGTGTGATTGGACACACAAGGAATTTGTCTTTGGTGCATAAACTCTCAGTGTACATAAATAAAAAATAAAATATATTCGTCAAGAATCATAAGACACAACACTTAGTGATAGTCATAGGATACTAATAAGCAATCAAACCATACTAGGAAACAATAAAAACAATATAAGTTGTAAAGATACAAGCAACATGGATATAGCCATAAGTGGGCAGAAATAGGTAATAATAAGGATGATGATGATAATAATAATAATAATAGTAATAATAATAATAATACAATCTTAGTAGTTAATTTGACCAAGTCATGGGAATTAGTTGTTTAGCAGAGTGATGGCATTGGGGAAAAAGCTGTCCTTGTGTCAAGTTGTTCTGCTGTGCAAGTGCCCTATAGCGTCTAATCTTAGCTGCTCATTATACAATTTAGCTTCCAGACCCATAATATAAGGTCTTTTTTTTTTTTTTCATATATTAGGATATTAAGATATGCTTGGAAGTTCTGGAAATGTTGGCTTGCTGTACCTTCCTTGTCCTCATGAAGAATCCACCCTAAAAGCACCAACATTGGCAATGTCATCTCTTCCAAAATGAACCGTGCCCGAGAGGGACATTACTCTAAATCATAAGTTACGGAAAATAGCTTTTTCTTGGCTCAGAAATCTTTGGCAAAGTGAAGCAGGGGGGGAGAGTGACATTTCTCCCATCCTTCCAGGGACCCTCGGAGAGGGGAAAAAAAAAAAATCCAATGAAGAGCTCAAGAAGAGCCAGTCTCTCCAGAGTGGAGTTGCTACAGAAAGGCTCTGTTCATCAGCCGAGAGTTTTCCCCTTCCTTGCCAAACTCCATCCCTTTGCGGATAACAAGGTCAGCCATTCAAAGCATGCCTGGGCCCCCTCTAAGTTAATGATCATTTGCTGTCAATCAACCCAGATCGAAATTGCCAACACTTTTGTCGGAAAGAATAAAGCCATCTCAATTTAGTGATTAAGTTACTTGCAGACTTGACTGGTTCGGCTATAAAAAAAGAAAAGAAAAAAAAAAGGCAGGGATTTTTTTAAAAAGCCAGGAAATGAAGCACATCCTTGTTTATCTTGCGATAATTTAAGGCTTGATTTAGAAACCTTCGCTGATGAAATAAACATGTCGCTGCCTGAATTCAGAGGCACTTTGGCGCTTCCTTTGGCCAGTGCAAACTTCAGAATTAAAGAAAGGAATAACTATCCTTGGTGTGAAAAGGCGAGGCCTGCCAGGGACAAGCACCCCTAAAACACTGGGTACTTTCTTATTTGTTGTAGCTTTTGTAGCTCAAATGCAACCACCACAGAGCCTCCTTACCCTGCAGTGAAAACACCCCACTTCTTCCTCATGCTGGGTATCAATGGCTCACATCAAGCAGCCAAAATATAGAATACAGAATAACAGAGTTGGAAGGGACCTTGGAGGTCTCCTAGTCCAACCCGCAGCCCAAGCAGAAGATCCTGTCCCATTCCAGACAAATGGCTGTCCAGCCTCTTCTTAAAAGCCTCCAGTGATGGAGCGCCCACAACTTCTGAAGGCAAGTTGTTCCACTGATTAATTGTTTTCATGCTCAGGAAAATTATCCTTAATTCCAGGTTGGTCCTCTCCTTGATTGGTTTCCATCCATTGCTTCCTGCCCTGCCCTCAGGTGCTTTGGAGGAGAGGTCGTCAACCTTTTGGACTTCAGGGACCACCAAGCTCATAATTTTAAATCCCACGGACCAGAGACCCTGGGAAAATCCCCCCCAAAAGTCTTCAGGAAAATTCCCCATCCCATTATCTGTGATTGCAGGATACCAGGAGGGAGGGAAGGAGGGAGGGAGAGAGAGAGAGAGGGAGGGAGGGAGGGAGAGAGAGAGAGAGAGAGAGAGAGACTCTGAGACTTTTGGCTGCATGCAAGGAAAGCAGCAGAAGTCTTTCTTTCTCTCCCCCAAACTCTGCCAGAAATGAGTCTTTGCCAGCGCAGCCTCTTGGAGCGGGATGCCTTGCAGGGCTCCAAAGACTCATTTCTGGTGGAGTTTGGGGGAGAGAAAGAAAGAAAGAAGCAGCCCGGTGGCCAGGCGAGGCACGTGGGGTGAGTGGGGCAAGTTCCCCCCTCCGCCCTTTTCCCCCTCCCCTCACTACCTCATGTTGTTCGTAATGTAAGCAACACAAGCCTTGTGTTCTCGTGAGCCATGTGGGCAGTGCAGCCTTGTGTTCCTGCGCTGCCTGGATTAATTCCTTTGAGGGTGACATTTCTCTGTGGACCACCAAAATTTTCTCGTGGACCACCAGTGGTCCCATGACCTACTGGTTGGCGACCACTGCTTTGGAGAATAGCTTGACACTCCCGCTCTTCTTTGTGGCAGCCCAATATTAGAACAGTGCTATCAGGTCACCCCTAGTCCTTCTCTTCTTTAGCCTAGACATACCCACTTCCTGCAAAAAAGAGACAAGCTAGTCCTTGAGCAAAACTCACTGAACAATTGTCTCATAGCATAGCAACAGAAATTTTGAGCTCAATTGTGGTCGTCAGTCGAGGACGACCTCTACAATGTTCTCTCCTCCCAGCTGTTCTACTGTCCACCGTCCTCATATGGACATAAACAGATGTTAATGGAAAGATGGAATGGCATGAGAAGGAGTTGCACGACATACTCAAGCGGAATTTCACCTTTGTGCAAGGAATTGGAGAGGTTTGAAAACTCTGAGTATACCTTTGGCTCTTCTCCCCCCAGAGTCTCAATTTGGTTTCTTTCTTGCCACAGCCAAGGTCACTGAGTCATGCATCAGGCAACAGGACATCACAAAAACAAGAGCCTGCTCAAATTCTGGCAACCTCACAGAGCTTTTTTTGACTCCAGGTCAGAGGTGGTTTGCTGCTCTCTTCTGGGACATTTCAATCTAGACTGCAGTGGTGGCTTTTCCTGGTGGTCTCTCATCCAAGTATGAACCAATCTGACCCAGCTTAGCTCTTCAGACCAATTAAATGTGATTAGATGCTGCCACCTAGCAGGGCACAGGAGGTAGTACAATTATTTTACATACATCTAAGCAGGAATTCCTTGACTTACAATTCGTTTAGTGAAGGGGACTTCAAAACTTGGCAAGTTTAAGACTTGTGGACTTCAACTCCCAGAATTCCCGAGCTAACATGACTGGAGGAGGAATTCTGGGAGTTGAAGTCCACAAGTCTTAAAGCTGCCAAGTTTGAAGACCCCTGGTATAGATAGAGAAAGAGAGATAGATAGAAAGAGAGATAGATATAATAGATAGAGGGAGAAAAAGATAGAATAGATAGATAGAATAGATAGATAGAGATATAATAGATAGAGAGAAAGAGAGAGAAAGAATAGAATAGAATAAAACAGAATAGATAGAATAGATCAAGGATCTTCAAACTTGCCAAGTTTAAGACTTGTGGACTTCAATTCCCAGAATTCCCGAGCGAACATGACTGGAGGAGGAATTCTGGGAGTTGAAGTCCACAAGTCTTAAACTTGCCAAGTTTGAAGATCCTTGGTTTAGTGACTGTTCAAAGTTACAAGGGCACTGAAAAAAAACAAACTTATGACTGTTGATGCATTCGTCACGTGATCAAAATCCAGATGCTTGGAAACTGACATATATTTATGACAGTTGCAGCATCCCGAGATTATGAGGTCACCTTTTGAGACCTTCTGACAAGCAAAGTCAAAGGGGAAATCTGATTCACTTTACAACCATGTTATTAACTGAACAACTGCAATGGCTCACTTAACAACGGTGCCAAGAAAGGTAATAAAATGCTGCAAAATTCACTTAACAACTGTCCTGCTTAGCCACAGATATTTTGGGCTCAGTTGTGGTTGTTAAGTTGAGGACTTCTTGTATCTGGATTGCTGGCAAAAGGCTGGAAAGCTCTTTGTCCAGAATGGTAGGTAGATTCCTACATTGGCCAGGGATTTGAACTAGACCAGGGGTTGCCAACCTTTTGGACCTCAGGGACCACCAAACTCATAATTTTAAATCCCGTGGACCAGAGACCCGGGGAAAATCCCCCAAAAATATGTAGGAAAATTCTCCACCCCATTTTCCTACCAATCGATCATTCTTTATTTGGGATCGCAGGATACTATCTCCAGCTCCGTTCTCAGGGGGAGACAGAGAGAGACTTTTGGCTTCATGCAGGGAAAGTAGCAGAAGCAGAAGTTTTTCTTTCTCTCCCCCAAACTCTGCCAGAATGGCGCAGCCTCTTGGAGCAGGGGGCCTTGCAGAGTCCTAAAGACTCATTTCTAGTGGAGTTTGGGGGAGAGAAAAAAAGACTTTTGCTGCTTTCCTTGTGTGCAGCCAAAAGCAGAAGAAGAAAGAAGCGGAAAGAAGCAGCCTGGTGGCCAGGCCAGGCGCGTGGGGCAAGTGGGGCAAGCTCCCTCCTCCGCCCTTTCCCCCTTCCCCTCACTACCTCGTGGTGTTCGTAATGCAAGCGACGCAAGCCTTGTGTTCTCGTGAGCCACGTGGACAGTGCAGCCTTGTGTTCCTGCGCTGCCATTGGGGGTGACATTTCTCTGTGGACCACCAAAATTTTCTTGTGGACCGCCAGTGGTCCCTGGCCCACTGGTTGGCGACCACTGAACTAGAAGACATTCAAGTTCCTTTTCTAATCCTAGGAGTCAATGACTCTATTTGACCAGAACAGCTATCAAAACAGGCTGAATTGTGAATGGCTGGAATGAAGGGGCAGCACTCAGTATTTCTTTCACTCTGATGGTGCAGCTACATGATGCAACTCACTAGCACTTCCCTAAGTTTAGTGATATGACCATTTATTCAGGTTCACATATTTTTATCCTGTGTGTTGGGCTGGATGGATTGGAAGTCTCATCTAGTAAGGTTGGAGGCAGAGACATACCTCCACAATGCAAGCTTCACCCTGACTGTACGTGTGCAATGACATCATAACTATGTAAGAAATGGGTGGAGCTTGTATTTATGAGCTGCGGTGGCACAGTGGTTAGAGTGCAGTACTGCAGGCTACTTCTGCTGACTGTCAGCTGCCTGCCATTTGGCAGCTCGAATCTCACCAGGCTCCAGGTTGACTCAGCCTTCCATCCTTCTGAGGTGGGTAAAATGGGGACCCAGATTGTTGGTGGCAAGAGGCTGACTCTGTAAACCGCTTAGAGTGGCCTGGAAAGCTCTGTGAAGCGGTATATAAGTCTAAATTCTATTCCTTCCTTCCTTCCTTCCTTCCTTCCTTCTTTCCTTCCTTCCTTCCTTCCTTCCTTCCTTCCTTCCTTCCTTCCTTCCTTCCTTCCTTCCCTCACTCACTCCCAGTGGTTAGAATGCAGTATTGCAAGCTTATTCTGCTGACTGCCAGGGGTTCGCTCCTGACCGGATCATAGTTAACTCAGCCTTCCGTCCTCTGGAGATGGGTAAAATGAGGGCCCAGATTGTTGGGGGAAAGAAGCTGACTCTTTAAACTGCTTAGAGAGGGCTGTCAAAGCACTGGGAAGCGGTATATAAGTCTAAGGGCTATTGCTATTTCTATTATTTCTTATTCTATTCTATTATCCTATCTCATCCTATTATTACTCTATTCTATTCTAGCAGAGTAGTAGTGGGCAGTGAGAATGCAGTATTGCAGGTCAACTCTGCTGACTGGCTCAAGGTTGACTCAGCCTTCCAGGGTCGGTTAAATCAGGACCCAGATTGTTGGGGGAGAGATACTGACTCTGGAAACTGTAAAGCATTATAAAGTGGTATATAACTCTAAGTGCTATTGCTATGGCACATGAAATGATGCTCTGGGTGAATGTTGGCTGAAGAATGTTTGGTGTTGAAGTCCACCCCTCTTAAAGTGGCTGAGTTTGAGAAACACTGACCGAAGTTAATGATGGACATTTGGAAGAAAAAAATGTTGCCATGAGAACCCTTTCAAAGATCTGGAATGGTTCTGGGGAAGAAAAGTTCTGCAAAAGTTCTGCAAAAGTTCTGCAGAGCATGTGAATCTTCTTGCAATATTCCACACTCTGCTTGTCACAACCACCAACGTTTGTCAGCTGCTGATGGAGATTTGTTTCAGGAACGATGTTTCCGCACCTCTTCTACCATGGAGGAGAACATCTGAGTCTAATATTTTCTAATATCCCAGTGACCTTTAGAGAGCCGAACTGGCAGCTGGGAAGAAACTTATTTACAGCTGAGTTGGCATTGCACATTTATTCTGCTTACCTAGAAATCTCTTCTCACTTTGGGGACTCGGGTTTTTCTCTTCATGAACCAGTCCCTGCATGGCAAATAATTAAGGAAAATTTACTCTGCTTGGCAGAGCATGGCTGGATTTTAAAAATATTCTGGCTGGCCTGCTCTCTTCTGGTTGCCAAGAGAAATTAAATACAACCCCGAAAGCTGCTTCTATTGTAAAGGTTTGCGGTCCTAGTCCATAAAGAGGAGAACCTTCCTGGAGAACCAGCAAGTATCCTTGAAGATGGGTCAAACCCTGATGCCTTGAAGGAAGGAACTTCTAGCTTGGCACAAGAAGCTTAATTTGAGGCCGATTCTTGAGATACACCAAGATGGATGAGATGGTTTTCCCAGCTTGGCACCTGCTCTAATGCACCTGAAAGCAGGACAAGAAACAATGGACGGAAACTAATCAAGGAGAGAAGCAACTTAGAACTAAGGAGAAATTTCCTGACATTATGAACAATTAATCAGTAGAACGGCTTGCCTCCAGACATTGAAGATGCTCCATCACTGGAAGCTTTTAAGAAAAGACTGGACAGCCATGTGTCCAGAGTGGTACAGAGTCTCTTGCTTGGGTAGGGGGTTGGACTAGAAGACCTCCAAGGTCCCTCCCAACTCTGTTATCCTGTATTCTTGCAGGTTGGTAGGATATGAAGGTGAAAATTGCAATGAACAGAGGAAAAAAAGACTGCACAGGAGGCAAAGGCTACATTTTGTGGTGAAGCCTATGATTTTCCTATTAAGGAGTGAGTAACTTTTTCAGACTGCAAGATGCACAAATCCTTCACATTAATCTGGGCCAAGGTCAACGTTGCAAAAAATAAGTGGGGCCTGACTTGTACTAAGGAGTTACTCTGCTTTATGTGAGGAATTTTAACAGGAGGGATGGGCAGAGAGAACTGGTATAATACACAGTGCTATTTCTTTGCTAAGCCTTTATACATCACCATTTAAGAATGCCAGATAATGTTCTATTTAACCAATAAAAAGAGTTCAAGTTAATGAAGTTTGATATTAGGGAAATAATATTCAAATATTCAATATCAGAAGAACTAACAGTCCAATTGCTCTCTTTTGAATGGGGTTTGTGGCCAGACAATGGTTTAACTTAATTTTATTTAACTTCAATAAACCAGGATAACCATCTTAAGTCAAGATGGCAGCGATTTTTAAAGCTATTTTTGACCACCTCCTGTGGACCTTCCTGATTGCAAAGTTGCCTCATGCACAGTACCAAATTATGTAAATACAAATAAGGAAGAAAAATACACCAATAATAATAAAACACTAATCAAACACCGGGTAGATACTGTCACATGTGGTGGATGTGTCAAAAAAAAAAACCCAAACTTTGGACAAAAACACATACATGGTTAGAAAAAATGTTAAAGCAGCATATAGTTTATAAGCCAGAATTATTTTTGTTAGGCATATTACCAGAGGAATATGATAAAGAGAATCTATATTTCATATTACACGTTTGACAGCAGCAAGAACTGTATTTATGCAAACTGGAAAAAATGAGGAAATACAGAAGAAGAAATTATAAAAAAAATAGATTGTACTAAAATAGACACTAAGATAACAGAAAAAGAAGGCACAGAATATTTTTGAAGTTGAGACTTGTTTTATCAACGGTTGGATAATAGAGGTAGAAATTAGGAGTTTAATATTGTTATGTAAACTAATTGACTCAGACAGTAGGCTGTTCACCAGGCACTTATTGTCTGGTGAAGAGAAAATATACAAATAAAATTTAAAAAATAACAATAAAACACTGAAATAGCCAGATAAAGAAACCCTGGAGGGAAAGCTCAGGTTTGGGTGATGAAAAAGGAACATAGGTTAAAAGAAAGGTAAAGATGTCCAGAAATTGAGTCATACCACAACTTTTCTTGGCCAATCAAGGAACGAGTAGTTTTTTTTTTTCAGGATGAAATTCACCTTTCCAGTCCGGTTTCAGCCCTGGGATCTCCCAGCCAACAACGAACCCGGCTTTCAGATCCATCAGGGGGGTCGAGGAAATCCCAATTTCCAGCCTTGGAGGGACTCTTCTGTAGCAGTTAGCGGCTACTTCAGCTTCAACCACAATAACGCACGGGCAAACAATAGATACAAACTCAAGGTAAACTGCTCCAAACTTGACTGCAGTAAGTACGACTTCAGCAACAGAGTGGTCAGTGCCTGGAACTCACTACCTGACTCTGTTGTCGCATCCTCAAACAAACCCCAAAACTTCAACCTTAAACTGTCTACTGTGGACCTCACTCCATTCCTAAGAGGTCTGTGAGGGGGCGTGCATAAGCGCACCAGCGTGCCAGTGGTGAGATTCGATTTTTTTTTTACAATCGGTTCTGTGGGCATGGCTTGGTGGGTGTGGCGGGGGAAGAAGACTGCAAAATGTCCAGTCCGAGATGGGATTTGCCGGTTCTCCGAACTACACAAAATTTCAGCTACTGGTTTGCCAGAGCTGGTCAGAACCAGAGGTGGTATTCAGCAGGTTCTGAACAGTTCTGGAGAACCGGTAGCAAAAAATGTGAGCAGTTCGGAGAACCGGAAACTGGCTCCGCCAACCCCATCTGTTCTTTGCCTCCCATTGAGTCCCAGATGATCGTCTGGGTCTTCTTTGGTTACCCTGCCCAGGAGAACAGAGCTGGAAAGCAGGTTAGTGGGGTGGGGACTGGGAGAGAATGGAGATTTTGCAGTATCCTTCCTCTGCCACACCCACAGAACCAGTAGTAAAATTTTTTGAATCCCACCACTGGTCAGAACCTCCTACTGTCCCTGTCCTACTGTTCTCATTTATTCGTTCTTATTTATTATGTATACACTTATACCTATTTATACTTATACAGTACGTTTATATGTTATGTTCATACTTATACTTGTTTTCTCATACATGCTTGGCAAACCAAACGAAATGAAATAAATAAAAATAAATAGAGCAACGTTATGGCTGAGAAGACTTCATTTCATTTTCTATTAAACACATCACACTGATCTTCTTCAGTCTCCTATGGGTCGTCCTTGATTTACGAGCTGAACTGGGACCAGAATTCTGTCGCTAAGCAAGGGGGTTCAGTGATTGAGTCATGCCTGATTTTATTATTTTTTCAGTTGTAAAATGAATTCCACAGTTGTTAAGTGAATCACGTGGCTATTAAGTGAACCCTGCCTCTGCCACTGAGCATCATAAATACAGGTTGGATGTGAAGTACCCAAAATTTGATTATGCGACCATGAAGATGCCGTGGGAGTCTTAAAACACTATTTTCCAGTCCTATGGTAACATTAAATGGTCAGTAAAGGAATGGTTTTAAGTCAAGGATGAACAGTATTGTATACATTTCACTTCTGCAATGTTTTACCCAGATGAAACAGCTTTTGGAGCCCTTGAGAAATGGGGCAGGAGAGAAGAGATGGTGGTTTAGGCCTGAGAAAGAGGAGAGCATCAGAAGAGAATAGAGAACAGCCCCGCCTTAATGTTGCTATTCTTTAAAGGGGGCAGTGAAGATTTTGGATGTTTCACGATCCTTTTAATTATCCCAGGACAATAAAATAGCACCTCTAGAACCCTGTCACTGTGTCATGCCCCTATCGGAATCTGACTCCGAGGAGGAAGCTGAGCAACTGACAGGGAGTGGGACTGTGGCTCCGTTGGCTGTGGAAAAAACTGGGGAAGGGCAAAGTCCGGCTGGGCAGAGCAGGGAGAGGTAGAACAAGGGAGAGGGAGTTCATAGGAAGACCCAGGCCCACCCCTTCTTCATCCTAGAGCACAAAGAGAGAAACGGAGAAGAGAGAAATGTGGGTTGCGTGGCTTATGAGGGAGGAAACGGCCCTGATTCCCTTCATTAGCTGCAGCTGGGAACACAGTGTATAAAAAAGGCAAATTGCGTGCAGCAAGCTGTTGGGAGCAAATGTGACTTTATCTTGTATCGTTGTGGCTTATCTGTGTTCCTGGTGTCTTCCCAATTGTGTGAATTTTTCCATACTTTCAAGTTTGAAATTCCTGCTTCTGCCCTGCCAAACTAATTACTTCAGTTTGGTTTGTTTGGATTTTACAGTTTGCATGGCTCATGTTTTGGACTGAATTTTCTACAGTCAAAGGCTGTTCCTGGGAGTTTTTTTTTTCAGCTTGAAGGAAACCTGGACATTGGGAGCAAAGTTGGAGATAATAAAGGGACTCTTATTGCTTATCTGACTGTGTTGCCTTTGTGCCATGCCCCAGTTCATCACACATTGTCTAATATTTGACCAAACCTGCATTGAAGGCCTGATAGGCACCTAAGGATTTTGAAGCTACAATCTTGAGTTCAGAGCTGTCCCACCTTGGCAGCTTTAAGACTTGTGGATTTTGACTTCCAGAATTCCAAAATTTTGGAAGTCAGTCAATCAGAATAGAGTTGAAAGGGTCCTTAGAGGTCTTCTAGTCCAACCCCCTTCTCAAGCGGGAGACCCTGTACCATTTCATACAGGTGGCCATCCAGTTTCTTCTTAACAGTCTCCAGTGATGGAGTACCTATAACTTCTGGAGACAAAGCTGTTCCACTGTTTAATTGTTCTCCCTGTTAGGAAGTTTCTCCTTAATTCCAGGTTGCTTCTCTCCTTGTTTAGTTTCCATCCACTGTTTTTTTGTCTTGCCTTTTGATGCTTTGGAAAATAAGTTGAAGTCCACAAGTCTTAAAGTTGCCAAGGCTGGACAGCTTTGTTGAAGAGTAAATCTATAAAAGTGTGTATGTTGTTTTCTCCAACTTAGCTCCCATTAGATCAAAGGTGTCCAATCTTGACAACTTTAAGACCTGTGGACTTCAACTCCCAGAATTCTCCAGGTAGCATTCTGGGAGTTGAAAGTCCACAAGTCTTAAGTTTGGAGACAACCAAACTGGAAATAACCAGGGCAGAGATACTGGAGATGGGGTAGTGCCCCAATTTCAAGAGGGGATAGGACAACCTCTGCTCAGAGAACTGAAAATTGCTCCAAGACAACCTCTAAACCACCAACTTTAAGTAAGAAATGATGAATTCCTTCCAGATAACCTGAATTTGAAAAAGGCACATTGATCTGCGATGGAGAATTCTAAGCCCCTTGCTTAGACAAGAGCAAACCTTGGAGAACTGATGTTGCAAACCACTACAAACATGTCAAGGGTTATTCATTTTGCTCCTCTGTCTTGTTCCTGCTGTCCCAGTTCACCCCCATTTTCCCATTAGGGGGAATGAAAAGCAATAGTGACAGCACTTAAGATTTATATACCACTTCACCCTGCTCTCTAAGCAGTTTACAGAGTCAACCTCTTGCTCATGACAACCTGGGTTCTCGTTTTATCAACCACAGAAGGGATTGAAGGCTGGGGTAACCTGGAGCTGGTCAGGATTGAACTCCAGGCTGTGGGCAGAATTAGCCTACAAGTCTGCATTCTAACCACTGCACCACCAGCCCTATGAAATTAGCCAGTGCCGTCAAGGTGATCTGTGGTCGGTAAGAAACTATTGTAGACTTTCTACAAGTTAATTACAATAACAGATGATTAACAGAGGGCTTTGAAGTTTAACTTTGCTGTTGATTAACCTGTTAACTATTTTTTCTTCATATACATACATGTATGTAGCAACAGCACTTAGACTTATATATTGCTTTATAGTGCTTTACAGCCCTCTCTAAACGGATTACAGAGTCAGCCTCTTGTCCCCAACAATCTGGGTCCTCATTTTACCCACCTCAGAAGGGATGGAAGGCTGAGTCCACCTTGAGCCTGGTGGGATTTGAACTGCCAAATTGGAGGCAGCTGGCAGTCAGCAGAAGTAGCCTGCAGTACTGCACTCTAACCACTGCACCACAGAGGCTCATATGGGTGTGTATGTATGTACGTTCGTACATTGAACATAAATACATGTTCAATGTATGACAGGTCAAACTGGTTTGCTAACAGATGTAAAATTTTATAAACCTGGACCTGTTTTGCAAGGGGGAAAGCTATTACAGTTGCAATATATTTGCTAGTGTCCAACTGGGGGGGCATAATATAGGTTTTTAATTTTTTTAATCTTTTCAACTCACACCTTTGTGTCCAGTTTTGTTTCATCTTTGTAAATTCCACCCCCCCACCCCCGTATTTTAATTTTCAGAATAAAATTTAAAAAATTAACAAAAGAAACTACCCAGCGCCACAGGGAAAAGCAGCCCTCATATGCGACAGATAAGATTTCCCCTTCCCTTAGCAGAAGTGGCCCTCACCCCCCCCCCAAACTCCTTACCGGAGAGTGAGTAATCGGTGTTGGTCATCCTCATGGCTGGAGTGTACGAGACGCTTGGCATGTCGTGCCCTTTCTTCTGCTTACGTCGATACCACACAAACAGTGCCAGCAAAACCATAATAATTAGCAGGAGGATTATAATTCCAGAGATTGCTCCCACTGAATGCCTCTCAGATCCAAGAGCTGGGCTAATTTTAGTATAGGGATTTAATTCTTCCATCATGAGAGCCGCTGTTAAAAATAATTCACAATGCACCATTAAATTAAGTGGCGGAGGCCAGGTTGCAAGAAAGGGCCAGCTATTACGGGGATTACAGTTGTTAAAGCTTTCCAACAGCTCGTCTGAATTGGGTCAGCGGACTACAACTCCCATCAGCGCCAACCCACAAGACCAAGACCGAGGGATGCTGGGAGATGTGGTCTGGCCATATCTGGAAAGCTGCTCTTTGGGGCCTCATGCCAGTTGAAAGGAAACCGTAGCTAGCCCCAAGAAATCGCCTTCCTCCCATTTCATGATTTTACAGGGTGCATCTCTGCCCCACCTGCCAGCTTTTGATTCACTTCAATAGCAATTTAGACTTGTATGCCGCTTCCCAGGGCTTCCCAGTCCTCTCTAAGCGGTTGACAGAGTCAGCCTCTTGTCCCCAACCATCTGGCTCCTCATTTTACCCACCTCGGAAGGATGAAAGGCTGAGTCGACCTTGAGCCAATCAGGATCGAACTGCTGGCAGTGGGCAGAGTTAGCCCGCAAGACTGCATTCCAACCACTGTGCCTTATTGAGGAGGAGTGAACCAGTCCAATGGAGATGACCACTCCCAGTGGTTCTAGCCAAATCTGCCTTATGAAATGCAAGGGACAGGAGGATCTACAAAGAGGCGGTCAAAATATCGAGGGCCCACAAAAATGGAAGCAAGGCTCCAACTTTTTCTCCCTGCATAGCGCCTAGTTATGGTGCCCATGTTGACTTATGTTGACCCACCTTTAGACATCCTTCTGGGAGATATTTGGGAGAGAAGGAATGTCCCAAACAAGACAATTGATTTTATTTATTTAGAAGATTTATATGGCTGCCCACTCACACACAGTGACGCAAGGTGGTTTACAAAAAGTCAAAAACCCAATGTAAAAAAGAATAAAAAAACAATAATCTTGCTCCCCATCCCTCTGGTGACACCACACAATCAAACAAGCCACTCGATGGGCTTCATCCCATGTTGGGTTCCCCAGGCCCGTTGCTAAAACCAGGACCTTTCAGGGCCTTGTGAAAGTGTTTTCAAAGTGGGGGCCAGTCTAATCTCTGCAGGGATGATGTTCCAAAGGGAGGGAGGAACCATGGAGAAGGCCCTTCTTCTGGGTCTTGCTAAATGTAGTTCTGCAGGAGAAGGGACCTACAATGTTCCTTGCCTCCCCTGGTCTGTTGGGTTGGGTAGATGTGGCCGGGAAGAGAGATGGTCCCTCAGATAACCCAGTCTTTAAACCACAGAGGGCTTTACAGGTGACAACCAGCACCTTGAATTGCACCTGGAAGCAAATTGGTAGCCAATGCAAATCCTGTAGGAGAGATGACACATGTGCACACCTGGGCCTGCACAACGATTATACGATGGCATCTGAATCAGATGGTTTTATTCCAGTGAAATAAATGCACGACTGAGTCTCTACCTCCATACTGTGCCCTCTTTGTTAAACCTCAGCATTTCAGCTTTCCTTCAAAAAGGTTCCAGTTTCTAGTCCTCATAGGAAAAAAAAGTTGAGCAAAAGCCAGATAGTCTACCAATCCTGCCTTTTTCCCCTCCTGTTTGAATTTCTTCCAGGGTGTAATCATTTTTTTTTTTGGGGGGGGGGATGGTGGTGTCTNTTTTTTTTTTTGGGGGGGGGGGATGGTGGTGTCTTTTTGAACTGTTCTTGGAAGAATGGCCTTAGTTGAAGGCTCCATTGAAAAGAGGAAAAGAGCAAGGAAGGAGAGAGAGAGAAGGAGTTGCCTCACCTTGATCGCACCTGATTCCCTTGAACCCGGGGCTGCAGTAACAGGTCCCTGTAACATAGTCACAGGTGGCGTTATTCATACATTCGCAGAGCTGCTGGCAGCCATAACCAAACGTTCCTTGCGGACACTCTGAAAATGCAAGGTGAGAAAAAGTCTGGAGAAAAAAACAGCATTTCGCCAGTCTAGTTATTTTTTTTGCAATAGGACATCATCAGAAGATGCTAATGTCAGGATTCCGGCGGTTACCCCAGTTAAATCATGAGTCTTGAGCCAAACTTCCAAAACTTCAAAAGGATTTATTGGGAGTTAACATGTCTGGCACTGCCTG
>BHFT01036126.1:0-60213 GCA_004320025.1 Laticauda laticaudata | reverse complement strand
GTTTTCCCCCCCCCCCCCGGGTGTATCATAAATCATATTCTCCAATGGGACACATCCATAGCCATGAATCATCAATCATGTTCTCCAGTTAGATATTTGCTTGGCAGAAACTTCAGCTACCTAGTTACTATCTTTGAAAACATTTATGGAATGCACTTTCTATTTGTAAGCTGCCACACTGCTCACCCTCCCTTTCTGTTGGCAACTCTAAAAAGACCATAGAAATATTTTGTGAATTGACAGCTAGTTAGGAAAAAAACTCAGGTAAACCTCACAGCCTTCCTGTAGGACAATATTTTTCCAATCTTGGCCACTTTTCAGATGGGTGGACTTCAACTCCCAGAATTCCCAGCCAGCCATATAAGTCTTGGGGGGAGAGGATTTCCATTTTTGGTTTTGAGTGATTGTTCTCATTAGTGGGGCTACAGTTGGTGATTGTCACATCCCTGTCGGAGCCTGAATCTGTAGGGGGAAGATGAGCTGGAACCTGAGCCTTTCAGGAGTAGAACAGCTTGTAGACAAGGAGGAAGAGGGGCAGGATGAATGTGAGAGACCCCAGAGGATGAGCAAGGACCGCCTCCTCCTGATCCGAGAGCACAGAGAGTGGAGAGAAGGCGAGAACAGTGCAGACTGAGCGGGCCACTCGGGAGGAGAGTGCCCTGTCCCTCTTCACAAAGCACACCTGGGGAATTAAGGAGATGCTGTGGGGAGGGGCATTTGTTGGGAACAAATGCTGAGTTTCTGAAGTGTTGAATGCCAACATTTGAACTTTCCAAGAGTCCTTGCATTTTTTTCTGGCTTGCTGGACTGATTACCTGGATCCTTTGCTTCCTGAACTCCTTGATTTGCCCTGCTGGATTTATTGCTGTGCAGCCTTGATGTCCATAGCACTGGGCTAGACTATCTGCAGCCAGAGGCTGCTTGAGTTGTGTGTGTGTGTGTGTGTGTGTGTGTGTGATCACTTTGCTCTGGGACTTGCCAGAAACGGGGAAGCTTTTGGGGAAATTTGGAGCAATAAAGGGGTGATTTGAACTGCCAGCTATTCGTTTTTTCTGTGTGCCGTGTCCTGGGTCATCACACTGGCATTCTTTCTGATATGTTTTCCATAACACTAAAGCTTCAGTTTTCCCTTGAGATTTCATGAGACCCGGAGAGGCTCACCTGTCCTCATCTCCCTGACCACTAAATAAAAGCAAGAACATCCACATTTTCTCCCCCAAAACCCTTTTCATAAGCAAATATTTGTTCATCAAATTCAATGAGAACGAACAGGGGGAAAAAAATATGTAGGAGAGTTTTTGGGCATAGAAAAATGGCCAGCTCACTGGAGATGAAGATGCACCTTCTCAATGAAAGTGGCCATCACTTTCTTAAACCATCTTTTGTCTTCCCCTTTGATGCCAGCTACCCTGAACAGCACCAGGCTGCCAGATCCGGTTTCCCAATGGATTTCCCATCGTGCCCCTGGGGAGTATCCATGGGTGGGCTGCCGGAGGTTCGCAGGGATTCGGGAGAGCGCCTAGCTAAGAGTCTGTTCTGTGCAGTTCTGTGCAGTTTGGAGAACCCCAAAATCCCCTCCTACCCCGTCCCTCCCCTCCCAGGAGCCCCAACACAGCCTGTTCTGAGTGCAGGAAACTGCAGGGCACATGCAGAGGCTCGGGGAGGGTGAAAAATGGGTCTCCTGGAAGTTCAGGAAGGCTGGAAATGGGCCTGGCTTCCAGAGAGCCTCCGGAGCCCGTGGAAGCCATTTTTGCCCTCCCTGAGGCTCGACAAAAGCCTCTGGAGTCTGGGGAGGGCGAAAATGCCCCCCCCCCTGTCATGGTGCAGGTGGCCAGCTAGGCCATGCCCACCANCCCCCCCCCCCTGTCATGGTGCAGGTGGCCAGCTAGGCCATGCCCACCATGGCCATGCCCACCAAGCAACCGGACAGAGAACCCGCTGCTAAAATTTTTGAAGCCCACCCCTGGGACTATCTCTTCACGGCAGGGTGCGAAATCCCCCCACGGCAACCTGCACAGTTGCATTTGACAGAGTGTAATTTAATTTTTGCAAGCAACTGAAGTGCAGTTTAAAGCGTCGCTCTTCATAGAGTCGATGTTTCCCCTTTGGTAAAGCCTAGCATGAAAAATTTGCACGAATTTTTGGAAAACCCTGAAGGTGGAGAATATATTTCTGCAGGGTTTGGGGCCCTGCAGCCTTGAGCAAGACAAGCCAGGCGGGGCCTCTGCTAAAGGAGGGTCTTCTCCCAGGGACCCTCTGAACAGAAGCTCACCCTGAGGCCATCAAAACTTTATGTTTCCATTTCCCCCTTATTCTCTCTCCAGACTGCCAACATTTGGTTCCCCATATTTCTATCAGAGGGAACATGATTGAATGGCCAGTGACAGAATTTATTCATACAATTATTGTGATGGCGACAATAAATCTGGCGACAGCTTATTGTGTTTCTTTGGGCAATACTCAATAAGAAATGAAGAGGCCAGCGGTAAACCAGCTGGTGACTCTGCTACACCAGTGGGAGAGTTTGAGGGACACACCCAAGCTCTCCACATTCCTCTTTGACCCAGGCTTTGCAGATACATCGAAACAGGGAGAGACGGAGGGTTGAGAAGGAGGAAAGAAGGATGGAGGGATGGGAAGGAGGGAGGAAAGAAAGAAGGAAAGAAGGTGGGAGAGAGGGAGAAAGGAAAGAAGGATGGATGGAAGGAAGGAAGAAAGAAAGAGAGGGAGGGAAGAATGAAGGAAAGAAGAGGGAGGCAGGCTGGCAGGGAGAGAGGGAGAAAAGAAAGAAGAATGGATGGGAAGGAGGGAGGAAAGAAGGAAGGAAAGAAGGAGGAAGAGAGGGAGAAAGGAAAGAAAGATCAATGGAAGGAAGAGAGGGAGAGAGGAATGAAGGAAAGAAGAGGCAGACAGGCAGGAAGGCAGGGAGAGAGAGAGGAAAGAAGAATGGATGGAAGGGAGGGAGGGAGGAATTAAGAGGGAGGGAGGGAGAGAGGAAGAAAGGAAAGAAGGATGGATGGATGGATGGATGGATGGAAGGGAGAGGGAGGAATAAAGGAAAGGAGAGGGAAGGGGGAGGTAGGCAGGGAAGGAGAGAGAGAGGGGAAAGAAGGTGGAGGGAGGAAGCAAGGAAAGAAGGATGGATGGATGGGAGGGAGGGAGGAATGAAGGAAAGAAAAGGGAGGGAGGCAGGGAGGGAGAAAGGAAAGATGGATGGATGGAAGGGACAGAGAAAAGAAGGAAAGAAGAGGGAGAGAGGGAGACAGGGAGGAAGGGAAAAAGGATGGATGGGAGGGAGGGAGGAAAGAAGGAAGGAAGAATGGATGGGAGGGGAGGAAAGAAAGAAGGAAAGAACAGGAAGGAAAGGAAGGAGGGAGGGAAGAAGGAAACAACAGGGAGGGAGGGAGGAAGGAGGGAGGGTGGGAATGGCTGCCGTCCAGAATACAAGGTGCCCATTTCTGTGGATGATGGGATGCTTGTGAGTATGCAGCCACACAGATGCTCTGTCTTCCACAGCACAAACCTTAGAGGGACTGGCTTTTTCTCCCTTTGGGGTTACTGTATGCACCCCAAAAACCCCTCCAAAGCAAAGCAAGTTAGATCCACTTGATAAAGAGCTTTCCGTTCCCCCGAACTTACTCTGCTCGCACTGCTTTCCGGTGAAGCCCGTTCTGCAGGTGCACTGCCCGGTGATGTGGTCGCAGTCGGCCCCGTTCTGGCACTGGCAGACGTTGGCACAGTTCTTTCCAAAAAAGGCAGCTGGGCATCCTGGAGGGTTGGGGTCCAGAAAGGACACAGGAAGAAGTCAAGCAACTGAAGTTGGGCTCCGGGTCCCCCTTCACCCCGGCCTTTGCTAGCGGAGCTTAGGCCAGTAACCGGATTATGGTATCGCAGGGGATGATGGAATTTGTAATCCAACATCTCCGCAACAGTGATGGGATCCAGCCGGTTCGTACCAGTTTGGGAGAACCAGTTAACTTTCTGAACAGTTTGACGAACTGGTTGTTTGGAAGAATCCCACCACTGCTCCGCAAGTGGTTTGGGCCAGTGTTTCTCAACCTTGGCAACTTTAAGACAGGTGGACTTCCACTCCCAGAATTCCCCAGCAAGCTGGCTGGGGATTCTGGGAGTTGAAATCCACATGTCCACATGTCTTAAAGTCCACATGTCTTAAAGTCCACATGTCTTAAAGTCCACATGTCTTAAAGTCCACATGTCCAAGGTTGGCTTGGACTGTTAATAAGCCCAAACAGGATTTAAAGGTTTCTCTTACACCCAACCGCCCTGCCGTTTCTTCATCACAAGTTTGAGGAGTTTTCCAAGATTGGCTTTCAAAGACCCACCAAGTATCCAATTAGGGAATCTGTGCTGGGGAAATGAGAACGCTACGTGCCACGATAAAATGCTCTCTCCTTTTTGCTGTGGTTCGCTTGTGGGGATTGATTTACGTTTGCTGCGTTTTGTCTGCTCTGATTTGGAGGAGGAGGGAGCTGGTTTGGGCTGAAGTTTGATTTGTTGCCGCTCTGAAAATGCTCCAAGGAGACACGAGAGGGCAGTGCACACTCTTTGCAGAAATCTTCCCAGCAGGAACCTCAAAGTCTTACTCTGAGAACAGTAGGGGCCTGTCCAGCCAGGAGTACAGCGGCATTCTCCGTTGTGGGGGCTGCACGTCCCACTATTGTGACAACTGCACGAATGAAAACAGTCGCTGCCCCAGAAGCCAACTGGACAAGCTGGAGAGAGAGAGAGAGAGAGAGAAGACAATATATCCCAATCTTTCCACCCTTGAAACCGGAAAAGTATTTAGAAGTTGGAATATTAGGGTTGGAAGGGCCCTTGGAGGTCTTCTAGGTCAACCCCTGCTCAAGCAGGAGGACCCTATACTTTCAGAGAATAGCTGTCCAGTCTCTTCTTGAAAAGTCCAGTGTTGGAGCACCCACAACTAAAGCTGTTCACTGATTAGATGTTCTCACTGTCAGGAAATTTCTTCTTAATTCTAGGCTGAATCTTCTCTCTTTCACGATCTTCCACCCATTGCTTCTTCACCTGCCCTCAGGGGCTTTGGAGAATAGGTTGATCCCCCTTCACTGTGGCAGCCCCTCAAATATTGGAAGACTGCTAACCTGTCACCTTAGTCCTTCTTTTCACTAGACTAAAGGTGAACGGTAAAGGTTCCCTGGCACATCCATGCCAGTCGTTTCCGGCTCTAGGGGGTGTTGGTGCTCATCTCTGTTTCAAAGCCGAAGAGCCAGTGCTGTCCGAAGATGTCTCCGTGGCAATGTGGCCGGCAGGACTAAACACCAGAGGCGCACATAATGCTGTTACGGTCATGCTTCCCACCAAGTTTTTCTCCTTGCATTTTTACATGCTTTCAAACTGCTAGGTGGCAGAAGCTGGGACAAGGAACGGGAGCTCACTCCGTTATGTGGTGCTAGGGATTTGGAACCGCCAAAATGCCACCTTTTTGATTGACAACTCAGCATCTTAGCCACTGAACCACCCTACCAATTCCTGCAACTATGTTTTAGTCTGCAGCCTCCTAATCATCTTTCTTGCTCTTCTCTGCACACTTTTAGGGTCTTAGCATCTTTTTTTGTGTTATGGTGACCAAAACTGGACACTTAACTATTTTTAAATATTTTAATCCAACAGCTACAGTTCATCAGCTTCTTCCCCAGAGATAATGCACTCGTGCATGCACTGAAACTTCTCCATCTAGATAGCAGGGCCAAGATACAAAAGGAATCTTGCATTTATATTCACCCACTTCATTCTTTTTCAAGATCAGTACCAGAAGCAAAACAGCTGCGTGTTTAAAGATCAGCCCTGCTTCCTAACTGACAGTTCTCCAGCCACAAAATTCTAAGCCACAAAATACAAATGGAAGAATGGGAGGATATAAAAAAGGATTTTTGAATAATTTGTGCAAACTTGTATTTAGGGGAAAACCCATTGAATGTGTGTGTATTGGGCCATATTGAGTGAATAGTGAAACCACATCGAAACTTACAAGCAGATCTTTTTGTTCCACGTGTAGATCTTTGATAATTCCAAGGTGATATGAGTTTTGTACATATGAAGCAGATGAGATTCTGCTGAAACGTTGCTACAACTTAAAAGCACAACTATAATGACGTGGGAAAATACCCGAACAAAGCTGATACCATACAATATAAATACCGTGAAAACTTAAAACACACACACACACACACACACACACACACACACACACACATGAAATATTTTCCACTGGCCCAATTTAGCAGGAATGCAGAGGAATTTCTCAAATACCTTTTCAAAGTAATCACCCAACAAAATTGATAGCCTGCCTAATTTTTATTTTGATTGAACTCACGAAAGACCTACAATAAAAGCAAAATTGCAGCTGTCTGTTTTTATCCAGTGCCTACTGTATCACTGGAGGTTTGATGTATTTTGCAATAAATGCTGTTTAATATCCCCTGCTGCACAGTGAATACGGGGAAAATAAAAAACATACTGGGGACGTGCTGGTCTTCCGTGCAATGCCTCATCTCTGATAAAGGACTTGTTTAGAAAATGCTACTTTTAGGATCTGCAGATGTCAATCTTCCGTTGAGGCAATTTAGAAAAAATGACTACCCCTGTTTCTCAGACTCTAACAAGTAAATTACACGTAAGAGGAACTACAAAAGAATTTCCCTTCTGTCTATAGCAACATGGACCTTCACCGCACACAGAATTGTCAATCGCTTAATTACTCAGGAAAGTCTGGGCTTTCCTTCATAACAATAACAAAAAAATCCTGGTGTTTCGAGTGGATTAAGGCAGGGTGTTAATTGAAAACATCTTATGGGTCAAAGATTCAAAGAGAATTCTTCGCCAACTTTCAAATTTTGTAAAATAGATCTATTTGCTTTGCTGAAAGGCGCTCTTTTTCATTTAGGATAGAATAGCATAGAACTAGAAGAGACCTTGGAGGTCTTCTAGTCCAGCCCCCTGCTCAAGCAGGAGAACCTAAACTATTTAAGTGGCTGTCTAGTCTCCTCTTAAAAACCTCCAGTGGTGGAGCATCCACAATTTCTGGAGGCAAACTATTCCACTGGTTAATTGTCCTCACTGCTACGAAGTTTCTCCTTAATTCCAGGTTGCTTCTCTCCTTGGTTAGTTTCCATCCATTGTTTTTTGTCCTACCTTCAGGTGCTTTGGAGCATAATTTGACCCCCTCTTCTTTGTGGCAGCCTCTCAAATACTGGAGTATTGCTATCATGTCACCCCTAATTCTTCTTTTCTTTAGATTAACCAGACCCAAATCCTGCAACCATTCTTTATATGTTTTAGTCTCCAGGCCTTTGATCATCTTAGTTGCTCTTCCCTGAACCTTTTCCAAGGTCTCAACATATTTTTTGTAGTATGGTGACCAAAATTGGTTCCAGTATTCCAGGTGTGGCCTTATTAAGGTTTTCTGAAGTGGTACTAATACTACATATGATCTTGATTCTATGCCTCTGTTAAACAACCCAGGATTGTATTAGCTTTTTTCGCAGCGGCTGCACACTGCTGACACATATACAAGTGATTGCCCACTAGGACTCCAAGGTCCTTTTTTATTATTTATTGGGGTCTCTGTGAAAATTAGTTGCAGGGGTATCAGAGGAAAAAAGGACATTTGCAAATTTAGCAATATCCCTCTTAAGACAGGGGTCCCCGAGTTGCAGCTCACTACCGCGCTGTGGCCTGTTTGGGCCGTGGAAGCAGTGGGGCAAACATATGCGCAACTCTACTTGTGTGAGTGATGAGTGCCCATGGTAGTGCACGAAGCTCCATCTGAGTGAGCGGCTGGTGTGCGCGTATCCCACCGCTTCCACAAATGGAGTTGCGTGTGCAAGCATGCACACATATGCTCTCACAGAACCATCCCCTCTCCCCTCCCTCACCATTCTGGAAAGATTGGAGACTGCTGCTCTAATGGATAATCTCCTTTTAACAACCCCATAATCCCTTACGGGGTGGAGTCTGGGCGACCGAATGGAGTTGAGTGTTTACTGCCCGAATGCCCTTCCTGTCACCAATGCGGGGTTACATTCAGCAGATATATTCTCAATGTGCCCAGAGAGAGAGAGAGAAATATCTGCCTCCACCCAGGATGGATCTCACAGCCTCCTGATTGTGAGAGGAGAGCTCCACCTCTAGGCCACTGCATCGCTCTCCAAAGGAGACCATATGAATAATCTAATTGTGCAGAGTGGTGTGCAAGTGCGTTTGAAACATCGGTTTTCTCCTCAAAATAATGTGGCCGAGGCATTGTTTTTCCCCCATCAGCTCACAGTGGAAATTAAACTGGAAGTCCTGTCCCTGCCCTGCTCTTCATGCAGCATTTCTACGGTTGTGAGTCATGCCCAGAGTTTTCTATGGTGTCTGTTCAGAAATAATTCTCCAACTCAGATCCCTTCCAACCTTAATTAAAGGCTTCCTGCCTTTAGGCCATGCTCTGCTGTGGCTTCCTGTTGAGCACAGCTGGGAAATTAACAATGAACAACAAGTTAATTATTTCTTTTTCCATGGCCCTCTTAACTGTCCCTTATTTCTGTTCCTGGCATGGTGGAAAAATTGTATTAAAAGGTCTTCCTATCCTCCCCCTTTTTTATGGGTTCCACATTTATGAAGTGAAATAATATCCTATAGAGGGGGTATGGGAAGAATCTTGTAATTAAATCCCTACCTCTACAAATTGTCATTAAGCAGTAATTAGGAGAAACTCCTTGGGGGCAATTAATAGACTATTCACAAGTAAATCTAGCAATGATGTTCCTCAAGAACCAATAAATGGGGCTGCGTGTCCCAACAGGAAACTTTTGATTAAACAAGCATTGACTCAAAATAACCAGATGCATTTCCAATAAGATACATGAATGAAGGGAAATTTTCATAGGGAAGATTCAGACTGGGAACCAGATTGTATCAATAAACATTATCTTGGGATCAGATAAAAAGGATTACCCAAATGCTGGAATTGCAAACAAAAGCAAGGAACATATTAACATGTGTGGTGGGGACGCCCTGTAGAAAGGAAATACGTGACAAGGACAAAAAAATGGATAGAAGAAATAATTAAACAATAAATTGAACTAAGACTGGGGGCTTTTCTATTAGGAATAATAACAGGAAAATATGATAAGAAAAACAGAATATTTAATGCTACAACTATTAACAGCAGCAAAAGAATTTCCCACACAAAATTGGGAAAAAGACAATATGCCACTAGAAGAAAATGTGATAAAAAGGGATATTAGAGTGTGCTGAGATGTATAAGTTGACCATGGAGATAAAAGACGAAGAAGAAACGGATTATTATTTGATGTGAAATGCATCATATGATTGGCTAAATAATTGATATAGAGATGAATAGAGAAGACGACAGTAGGATAATAAGGCAAAGGTTAGAGTGGACAAAGATAGATGAAGGAATATAGACAAATGAACAGATAACTATGATTTATGTAGAAGTATGCATACCGCCACAGAAGCATTGCAATGAATGGAAATGATGTTGTATATAAGAAAATTTGTTTAATAAAAATTATTTTAAAAGTAAAAGAGGATTACTCATCCTCTTTCTGCCTAAGAGATTTCCCTTAATCTAATCTGCAGTGTTTGTGAATAGAGGTAGTCCTCGACTTACGATCACAATTGAGCCCAAAATTTCTGTTGTTAAGTGAGTTCCGTTCCCTTTGACACCGTTTCTGGCCACCATTGCTAAGTGAATCACTGCAGTTGTCGCGTTAGTAACATGGTT
This sequence comes from Laticauda laticaudata, assembly GCA_004320025.1. Lineage (NCBI taxonomy): Eukaryota > Metazoa > Chordata > Lepidosauria > Squamata > Elapidae > Laticauda > Laticauda laticaudata. Next base: position 50,438 of record BHFT01036126.1, on the reverse strand, counting down.
GCTAAGTGAATCTGGCTTCCCTGTGGGCTTTAATAAAATATATACGACTCCAGCAACAGAGTGGTCAACACCTGGAATCCACTACCTGACTCCGTTGTTACTTTAACCTCAAACTGTCTTCCGTGGACCTCACCCCATTCCTAAGAGGTCCTTAAAGGGGGCATGCATAAGCGCACCAGTGTGCCTACCATCCCTGTCTTACTGTCCCCATTTATCTGTATTTATTTCTTTGTTCCTGTTTATGTTCATACCTATACTTGTCATCTTGTACATGTTTGACAAATAAATAAACAAACAAACAAATAAATAAATAAAATTGCTGCAATGGTATACAAACTAAAAAGATTACATGTTTTCTCTTACTTTGTGAGCAATCTTTGCCGATCCATCCTGGGAAACATTGACACAAGCCATCAGTAGGATTGCAGGTCCCATTGTTTGTACACAAACACAAGTCAGCACAGTCTTTCCCATATCTCCCACTTGGACACACTGTGGAAACAAAAACAAGCCATCAGGGTTGCATTGTGTTGAAGAAGTATCTCTCCAAGGAGTTGCATGCTGACCTTTGGTTGACCACCTACCAGTTCCTGTTTTTGTACAATGGATAAAGGGAAAGAAACTGATATTTAATCCAGACAGGGTTTTCATTTGGACATTCTGTATAAAGGACTATAAAGCTTGTCAACTCATAAAATATTTCTATGGTCTTTTTCGAGTTGCCAAAAGAAAGAGAGGGGGGAGCAGTGCAGTAGCTTTCAAAACTGAAACTGCATTCCATAAATGTTTACAAAGATAGTAACTAGGTGACTGAAGTTTCTGCCACACAAAATTCTAACTGGAGAACATGATTGATGACTGGGCTATGGATGTGTCCCATTGGAGAATATGAATTGCGATACACCCAAAGGGGTGGGGGGAAAACCAGGATCAAGGGTGACAATGAATGATGTGTCTCAGAGTCGGCTACACCCAGGCAGTGCCGGACATGTTAACTCCCAATAAATCCTTAGAGGGTTTTTGGGGACATGGTGTGAGAGTGTGGCCAGGGGTTGTGGCCAATGGTAGCTGACATGCGGACTTGTGTCAGGGGGAACCTGTTGGTGGCCAAGTGCTAAGGAGGAGCCCCTTTCTTACTCTCATGTTATAATCTCCTCCTTCCTTCCTTCCTTCCTTCGTCTTCCTTTTCCCTCTTCCTTCCTTCTTCCTCTTTTCCTTCTCTTTTTCTTCCTCTTCTTCGCGTTCCTTTCCTTCTTTACAGTCTTTCCTTCTTTTTCTGTTTTCTTGTCTTTACCTTTTCCTTCCTCCCTTCCCTGCTTCAGAATGCAACAGGAGAAAATTTCCCTTTTGTTCTCTTTTATTTGTTTTTGCTAGCCTCTGCCGAGCAAAAACGAAGCTCAGGGGAGGGGGGCATAGGCAGAGGCACCATGGGCCAGTCCTTTGCTGTTTCCAAGCCCCATGGGTTGGATCTAAGGACCCCGCAGGCTGAATCAGGGCCACAGGCCTTGAGTTTCATACCCCTGACTTAGCCTGTGAAAGAGAAGAGAAGATCAGTCTATTTCTCCAAAGCACCTGAAGGCAGGACAAGAAGCAACAGATGGAAACTAATCAAAGAAAGAAGCAACTTAGAACTGAGGAGAAACTTTCTAACAGTGAGAACAATCAACCAGTGGAACGACTTGCCAACAGAAGTTGTAGGTGCTACTCCATCACTGGGGATTTTCAAGTAGAGATTGCGTAGCCATTTGACTGGGAATGTCAACCTCCAAGATTCCCTCTTCTGCTTAACTCTTTCCAGCTGCCATAGAAATGGAGGGGGGGCAGAATAATTGGGTCTCATGTGTGGGAAAGGGTGCTGGAGGTTGAAGCTGTGTGAATGGTAGAAGTTGGGATGCTTTCTTGCTTACTGCGCAAATGCAGCCACTCGTCTTTTCTAGGCCAAGGTCAACCATCTCGGCATACCAGATGTGTGAGATGCCACCTGAAGATGTACCCACATGACATTATGCACACCTCAGATTGGATGTCCGGTTTGAATTGTTGGGAGTGAGGACTTGGGATAACTTTCTATATATAATTTCTGCGCCTTTTGCCTCAGATCTTGTATCTCCTTTGTGGCTACCACTTCTTATCCAGTCAAAGTCCTTTTCTCTATAAAAATGGAGTCCAAGGTTTTCTTTTTTGGATTTTGAATGTATTTGAATACACCTGAAAGGGATGATGTAAGGTCTCCTGCTTTGAACAGGAGGTTAGACTAGAAGATCTTCAAGTCCCTTCCAGCCCTGTGATTCTGTGTTCTATGCTTCCAATGTTGGATTCATAATGTTAGCTTGGGTGAAGAAAAGACTCTCGGAAGTTGCAGGATTTATCATTTGAATATGCACTCATGTATACCAATGTGTCAAGACTCAGCAGGTTATTTTCATGGACTGTTCTAGAAGATTGATTTGCCTGTGCAGAAAAGGACCCAGAGCCTTTTCAGTGATAGTCTCAACATTGCATGTTCCATACTAATGAGTTATGTATGGCTTCAACTTTGCCTGCGTTTAAACTAATATTACTTATTTCATGATGCTTTTCCTTGTACTCGGTCTTTTCATCTTTGCAATGTTAACATTAAAGAGCAATTTAATGGCTTAGGGCTTTTATTTATTATCTCTGCTCTTTTATCTCTCTGTTTCTAACTATAATTTACAACATTCCATGATTGGTCAAAGTGCAGCTTTGTGATATATCAGGCATTTCAGCAAAGCAACATTCTGTCTGGATGCAAAACCACTTTATCAAAATAGCAAATATTATGCAAAATCCTACTGTCTTGGGAAATGAGTTCCATATCACGGTACACTTCTATCTAATAAATCTTCATTCTCCAAGATGATGTAAAGCTAAAGTAGAAGCCTTCAAAAAAGTTCATACTTCTCACAAACTATTAAATCCCACCAAACTTGTGAATCTCAAGCACGTCCGTAATTGATGGATCTAAGAATTTTGAGAGAAGGACAAAAATATTCTGTTTAAGTAGGAATGGGCAGATACAACTGCAATGCTAATTTGTTATTAAAGTTCTGAAAAAGGACTGCGTTCACATGCTATTAAAATTTCAGATGCGTTCTTGCAACTATCATGATTTATGGCTCAGATTCCTTACATGGCTATTAAAAATACTTGGAAATATATTATTCCTAGCTAAAGTGGCCCTTTTACAACCTATCACAGATCAGCCACAGTTAGCTCCAGAAAGCTTTAGGTGTGGCTTCCAGAGCTCCAAAATTTACTACCAGGCTGTAATTTTTAGCATGACAAAAGATGGGAAATGTTACATTTTCTGGAGAGTCATCCTGGTCAGTGTATTTCATTTTCACTGGATTTAAATGCAAATGTGAACTCTCCTTCACTAGATGTGTTCAAATAGGCGGAATGGCAATCTCTTCAGGATGTTGTAGAAGTGGATTCCTGCGCTGGGGACAGGATTACATCTAGGTAATCCTCCAGGTCTCTTCTAACCCTTACATATAATGGAATTACAGAATAACAGAGTTAGAAGGGACCTTGGAGGTCTTCTAGTCAACCCCAGCAAAGGTAGGAGACCCTATACCATTCTGGACAAATGGTTGTCCAGCCTCCTCTTGAAAAGCTCCAGTGATGGAGCATCCACAACTTCCAGAGGCAAGTTGTTCCACTGATTAATTGTACTCAATGTCAGATAATTTCTCCCAAGTTCTAGGTCACTTTGCTCCTTGATTAGCTTCCATCTGTACTTCTTGTCCTGCCCTCAGGGGCTTTGGGGACCCTATCATCTATGTAAGCGCTCTTCAAAATATTGGAAGACTACTATCAGGTCATTCCTAGTCCTTCTCTTCATTAGACCAGGGACCTGCTGGCTGGGGGATTCTGGGAGCAGATGTCCACCCATCTTAAATCTTGCCAAAATTAAAAAGCACAATTCTAAAGAGACATACTTCTTTCAGGAGGACAATCCGATTCAAAAAACAACTGGGACAAAGATGATTTCCTAAGTTCTAAGTTAAGATAGATCCTTCCATCCTGATCATCAAACTGAAAGAGCTGCTTGAAAGATTTTTACTTTGTTGGAGAGCATGGCAAACAGAAGGTGCTTATGTTAGTTCTGTCTATAGATCTTTTCTGTGGTAAACATGAATGATCAAATGAAGTTGGTGTTTTGGACCTCTTTGTGAGCTGAAGAAGCTTCTTGGGTAAAAGAAGTGAAATGTCTTCAAAGAAAAACCAGGAGGCTATGCTCTATCTTCTGTCTACTCTTGCTGTGAAATAGTGATCAGGACTCCAGACCTGAACATTATTTTGTCCAGCCTTCAACCCACAAGACCCAACTTTTCTACAGTATATCATTTCTACTGTATATAGTTATTTTTCACAAGTTCTTCTCTCTATCTAAAGGAATGATCAAAGAGGGAGGCAGTTTTGTAAAATTGGAAGCCAATTTACATCTGAAACAAACTAGGCTGAAGAAACGTGATTAAAAGAGATGGTGAGAAATAAATATACTATCTTAATTTCAACTTGGGAGGGAAAAAAAAGGGCTTTATGTTAATTCCAAATAAAATATTGAACTGCCTTCTCCTCCTCCGTCTCTTTCTTTTCTCTATTTTTTCTTCTGAAAAATATGTATCATTTTGTGTGCTTGCCCATTATGATAAATTGCAACACCAATTGTCTTTAATTAGAACATGAATATTTGATGGAAATCCTGCTGGCTGGATCAACATTTCAAAGGGAAAGCAGGGACGCTCAACAGATTGAAATCAAGAAAAGAGAATTTGACTTAATGAGATAATTAGCCCCGCTCCAGACTTTGAAAAATAAGCTAGATTCTTCTAAGAAATCAGACATCATTTCCTGAAAAGAGAAAATTACGTGTTTGGTCTCCTACTAAATGTTCCACATCATGGTGATGCCAGTTTCAAGGAGAAAAGAAAATGGACGCCTGCATTTGGTCTGGCCATAATTATTTGATTTTCTAAGTGTGATCTGTACTGAGGACATGATTGATAGCAGGGTTTCAATACTTGAAGGGCTGCCACTGCCCCAAAGAAGAGGGGACCAACTTATTCTCCACAGCACCTGAGGGCAGGACAGAAAGCAATGGATGGAAAGTAATCAAGGAGAGAAGCAACCTGGTGATTGGCCCAAAGTCACCCAGCTGGATTTCATGCCTAAGGTGGGGCTAGACTCACAATCTCCTGGTGATAGGCTCAAAATCACTCAACCTCCTTCATGGTAGTACTAGAATTCACAGACTCCTGGTTCGTGGCCTGATACTTTAACCATTAGATCAAACTGGCCATAGTTTGAGTACAAATCACCTGTCAGCATTCCAGCAAACCTCCATTCCAATCAGGAACTCCGAGACAGACATCATCTCAAAAGGATCTTTATTAGAATCGCACCTGGCACATCTGTGGAATCTCGAAACTAAAAGTTTCCCAGACTTCCCACAATGTCCCAAACTACAAACCATCCCCTTTTCCCTCCTCATCACATCACGTGAACCAATCCCAAATTAAGTTCCTTTTTGTTCCTGCGCCACACTCCCTGACCTTGAACTAACAAAATAATTCTATTGTGTCTACTCAGAGCTACTCAATTAAAATCACCCCCCTTCTACTTTCTCAAACGGTGTGGCAGCATGGAATAAGGTTTCCAAAGCTGACACCATCTCTCTTGCATACTCTTATCCCTTCTCTGGCCCAACCACAAAAACACTGTTGGTGTTTTTCTAAGCATTTGACTAAGTCTGGCTCTGTTTTCGAAAGGATGCTTAAACTGAACTAAACTTGCTGTCAACAAGCCAACTTCAAGTCACAGTTGCAAAGCCAAAGTGCAAGGCCATTCCACCCAAATAAGTTGTAGATAACCTGAAAGGGCCATTAGTATTCACCCAGTGTCCTTGCAGAAGGCCAGGGAACAGGAGCAGGGGAAACCTAATCTCCGGACTTATTCTCACAGTGCTAAATCAAGGCTGAGCTTTATGTTCGAACGTGGCTATGCTCTCCGATGAACCTGGCACAGAAAATGCTCGAGGACAACAAGCCATAAATCACGGCCACAAGTCCTGAAACCTGGAGAATGATGCTTTTTTCATATGCTGGAATGCTGGTAACCAAAGAATTATTATAGAAATCCACCCCTGATTTATAGTCGTGGATTATTGTTTGTCAACATTTTAATTAGTCTTCTTTCTACAGAAGGGCAAAATAGAGGGCACCTAAGTGATTTGGTTGTATTTCCTGGAACTCTGTAGTTTATGATATAGGGTACATTCCCCACGTGCTTTTTCTTCCTTTTTCTCCCATTTTATAATTTCATCATGTCCTGCGCAGATTGTTTACAGTGTTAATTGCTAGTTTAGACAATATGGTCTGTCAATATTTATATAATAACAAAAGACGAGTTTGGTATTGGGTTTTGTTTGGGGTTTTGTAATATTATGATGTGATATTTTTATTTGTTTCTTTAATAAAACACACAAACAACATTCAGAATACTGGAACACCCTGCTGTGCTCTTATGAAAAGAGCTGTAAAACAAGATAGATAGATAGATAGATAGATAGATAGATAGATAGATAGATAGATAGATAGATAGATAGTGTCTTTTCCTATATTTTTATATATATGTCCAACTGATGGCTCACAGATTGCATGCAGCCCTGGACAGAAAGTAATCTGGCCCCAAAAGATATTAAATATAAGAAAATATACATTAACTGTATTATAGGCTTATATGGGGCCAAGACATAGAACATAGAATAATAGTTCTGGAAAGGACCTTGGACAGTTTCCCCTGCTCACGCAGGAAATTGTATACTATTCTGGACAAATAGTTGTCCAGCCTCTTCTTAAAAACCTGCCATGGTGGCGCACCCACAACTTCTGGAGACAAGTTGTTCCATGATTAATTAGTTGTTCTCATCAACAAGAAATTTCTCCTCAATTCTAGATTGGATCTGTCTTTGATAAGTTTCCATTCATTACTTCTTGTTCTGCGTTCAGGTGCTTTGGAAAATAGGTTGACCCTCTCTTCTTTGTGACAGACCCTCAAATGTAGGAAAACTGCTATCATGTCACCCCTAGTCCTTCCCTTTGTTCGACTAGACATATCCAGTTCCTGCCACTGTTTGTTGTATGCTTTAGTCTCTAAATCCCTTATCATCTTTATTGCTCTTCTCTGCACTCTTTCTTGAGTGACTTATCGAATGAAGACAATTCCTCTTCACTCAATGTGGCAAATCAAAAGGTTGGATAAAAAGGCAGAACAAGAAACAATGGATGGAAGCTGATCAAGGAGAGAAGCAATCTGGAATTAAGGAGAAATTTCCTGACAGTGAGAACAATTAACCAGTGGAACAACTTATCTTCAAAAGTTATGGGTGCTTCATCACTGGAGGTTTTTAAAGAAGACTAACAGCCACTTGTGTGAAATGGTATAGGGTCTCCATCCTCAGCAGGGGGCTGGACTAGAAGACCTCCAAGGTCCCTTCCAGCTCTACTCTGACTACCATGATGTTTGAGTCTCTTTACCTTGGAAAAATAGAGGCGGAAGTGACATAATCAGTGTGTATAAAATCAGATACAGAAATTGGATGGGGATCCATGTCTCAAAAGTTTTAATGACATGGACCTGAAGGAGACACATGATAAATGATAAATCCTTGCCTTCCAAAACAGTATTTCTTTCATCTTCTAGGGCAATAAGTTTATTATGGTTTGATCTGACTATTTGCCATTAACCTGGGATTAATTCTTAGCTATGATTGATTGATTCAATCAATCAATCATTTTTGATAGCCAGCGATCTCAATCAAGAGATACTGGATGGCTTACAGTTCTAAATCTGTAAAAAACAGTTAAAACAATACAAAAAGCATTTAAAACAACAAAAACAAATATATACAGATATGGATAGATCTTCTGCTGAATGGAGTTGGTATATGACTCAGGGGAATTGGGATATCTTAATTAAAAGTATATCTATGCTGTTTTGGAATAACTACAGAAAAAATGCACACCTTCAGCTATGGTGAATTTGTCCAAACCTTGGAAATTACTGAGGCAAGTATTTATATAGTAAAATTATAAATGATTTTTTTTAAAAAAAATAGATGCCCAATGAGCATTTTGAACAATATTCACTGAAGCTAGTAATAAAATAAACTCTCATGTGCTGTTAATGGTGACATTTGAAATAGTGACATCTGAAAACTGGAAGTATGATCTATTCTTTGATCAATGGGACAGTCTAATTCATTTTTTTTTTCATTTTGTCTTCAGGCAAGATTAATTTTTTTTTAAGATTAAAATTTTTCATTAACCAAATAAACAACATCAAAGAATCCTCTGCTTGGCATAGTTTGATATGAAAAGAGCTGGGTTGCTTATAAGAAGTTTAGAGTTGTTGACTGGTAATAACTGTAATATATAAATAAGGTACTGATTTTGGTTAAATAATGGGTATTTCTGGGCACATTCTTTACAGCATGTCGAAAGGCTGAATCATGGCAACTGGACCAAATTTTCTTCATCTGAGATGTTTCATTGCACGTCTATGCAAATCATCAGTCAGAGCAAAATTAGTTAGGCAGAGAGTCAGAGAATTGCTGGAATTTATCAATTCTTGCCACACTAACTGCAGGGATTTCTCCCCACAATGGCTCGCAATATGTCAATCAAGTTTCAGTCATCCAGGTCAAAGATGTCTAAAATTGGATCTTGACTCTCTGGACTGTCTGTCGAATTATTTTTGCTCTGATTGACGAAGTTGCTTGGATGAGCAACGAAACATCTCAGATTAATGAAGTTTAGTCTTGGTTGCTGTGATTCAACCTTCAGATACCTTTGGCGAATCTATGTCTGTGGAGATTCTTAGTCATCCAGGTCAGGTCAAAGTGCTTTTTCAAGAGGAAACTGGACTTTCTGGTTGAAGAAGCTTCTTGGATGAGAAGCGAAACGTCTTCAAAAGAAGAAGCAAGGAAGTCCAGTTGCCTCTTGAAAAAGTACCTTTGGGACAACCATGACCTGGATGATTGGGAATCTTTACAGATTTTTAGCTATACAATTTGGGATAAACACCCTTGGAATGGTGTGGGAGTAGGAAGGGATTTCCAGAGAAAAAAAATTGCAGACTACAGGAACCTGGAGCATCACTCAGGTGACCCTGAGGACACAGACAAACCTCCAAGTGGTCTCAATGATTCTCTAATAGGATGCAAATGACCAGCTGCCTGCAAGGAGTATCAGTCCTTCCATTCCCCACCATCCAGCCAGAGCTGAAGAAGCTTCTTGGATGAGAAGCAAAGCGTCTTCAAAGAAAAACCAGAAAGTCCAGTTGCCTCCTGAAAAAAGCACCTTTGGGACAGTTTGGCCTAGATGATTGAGTCTTCATTGACCTATTTCTTCCAGCAACAGATCACAGTGATGCCATCAGTGTCTGGCACATAGAAGTGGTGGCATTTGTGGGATGTGCGCATGGGCATCCCTTTGTTGCAGTTAGCCGGCAGCAGGTGCAGACGGCTGAGGAGAGCAAGGACTCAGATGAGGGGCCAGGACCATTAGGGAGTGGACTGCTGCCTTCAGAGATTGTGGGAGCTGGCAGCAGTGATGAGGAGGTTCCTGAAGACCCTGTGTCAAGTGTGTGTGCACGCAGGATTGCTCACAGGCAACAGCAGCTGCAGCAGCACGGGTGACTCGGGAGTAAGGCTGCCTTCTTGCCTCCCTCAAGAAGATAAAAGCCAGCTTGAATGGGACGTTCTTTGCAGGAAGCAAAGAAGTTTTGAAACTCAGCCTCGTGGACATTGCAGTATTTTAGTTGGTATTTGAAGACTCTTGTGTTTTAAAATATTTCTAGGCAATCTTATGTGTTATTTCTGGCAGCCTCGCACAGTTTTGGTGAGGCTCGTGCTTATCAAAGTTAATTAGTTTGCAGCAGCCTTTTGACTGGGGATTCATAAGAATTATTAAAAGGCTTCTGTTCCCTTTGGTTCGTATTTGTTTTATTGGACAAGGGTTTGGGTTGGAACATCATTTAAGTCACTGTTGACACCCTAAAAAAGAAGCAATGGATGGAAACTAATCAAGGAGAGGAACAGCCTAGAACTAAGGAGAAATTTCCTAATAGTAAGAACAATTAAATAATGGAACCATTTGCCTTCAGAAGTTGTGGGTGCCCCCTCACTGGAGGCTTTTAAGAAGAGACTGGATAGCCACTTGTCTAGAATTGTATAGGGTGTCCTGCTTGATCAGGGGGTTGGACTAGACGACCTCCAAGATCCTTTTCAACTCTATTATTCTGTACTCTGTCTAGAACTCATAGTCTCCCAATTTCTTTCCAATTGCCTTCATCATTACACCAAACTGGCTCTCTCCATTTGTGAGATTGCATATCACAAACATGTCATTAGTTGTGCCCTACAACTATCCACATTAGTCCAAGAACGTATGGAATCTGCAATGGGGGCCATTCCTGAGTTTCTCACCCCTACGGTGAAGTTTGGCTTATTAGATTCTGCTGGTGATGCTGCTGAAAACTTCCTGTGTGCAGCTGCAGGGTTCCTTCTTGTGGCTTGTAGCACAAATCAGACACTCTTTTATTGATAGACTCTAATAAAGCCCATTTCAGATGGTTTTTAAAAAAGATTTTGATGAAGCAATTGGCCTCAAGGAACTCAGAGTTGCTCTATTTCTTCTATTAACAACACAACTTAAAAGTGTGTTGCTTTTCAGATGTGCTTTGACTGCCATGTCAGTAGTCTGGTGAATTTAATTTATTAGCACATTCCATTTGCTCTTGAATGTCTACATTAAAGAACCTTTTTATTTATGCCTGTTGCCTGTGTAGAGAGAAGTCATTTCTGCCTAACAACTCAAGCAATCTACCTTCTTTAGAGCACAGAACATAGAATAATCAGATTGGAAGGAACCTTAGAGGTTTTCTACTCCAACCCCCCCCCCCCCCCCCCCCNNCCCCCCCCCCCCCCCCGATCAAGAAAGTGAGCCTATAATTTTTTTTTTGTTGGTCTTTTAATGACCTCGTAATCCCTTGCACCAGGGTGGAATCAGGGCAACTGAATGGAGCTGAGTGTTTACTGGCCGGATGCCTTTCCTGTCATCAGTTCATAGCAGATGTATTCTCATTGTGCCCAGAGATATAAATATCTGTCTCTACTCAGGATCGAACTTATAGCCTCCTGACTGTGAGGTGAGAGCTCCACCTCTAGATCACCGCACCACTCCAGGAGACCCTATGATATTTTGGACAAATCACTTTTTGGAAACCTTCAGTGATGGAACACCTGCTACTTTTGGAGGGAAGTTGTTCCACTGATTTATTGTTCTCACTGTCAGGAATTTCTCCTTAGTTCTAGGTTGCTTCTCTCCTGTTGCTTCTTGTCCTGTTCTCAGGTGCTTTGGAGAATGGGTCGATCGACTCTTCTCTGTGTAAAGGTAAAGGTAAAGGTTCCCCTCACACATATGTGCTAGTCGTTTCTGGCTTATCTCCGTTTCTAAGCCAAAGAGCCAGCGTTGTCCAAAGACGTCTCCGTAGTCATGTGGCCGGTATGACTAAATGCCGAAGGCACACGGAACGCTGTTCCCTTCCCACCAAAGTGGTCCCAATTTTTCTGCTTGCATTTTTTACCTTCTTTTGAACTGCTAGGTTGGCTGAAGCTGGGACAAGTAACGGGAGCTCGCTCCGTGACGCGGCGCTCAGGATTCAAACTGCCGAACTGCGGACCTTTCTGATTGACAAGCTCAGTATCTTAGCCACAGAGCCACCGCCTCCCCTTCTTCTCTGTGGCAATCCCTCAAATATTGGAACGCATGTCATCATGTCACTCTTAGCTCTTCTCTTTGTTAGACTGGACATATCCAGTTTCTGCAACCATCCCTCGTGTGTTTTATCCCCTAATCACCTTTGTTGCTCTTCTCTGCACAATTTCCAGAGTCTCAACGTCTTTTTTGCATTGTGGTGAATTACAAACTGAAAGATGACATTAAATTCTGACAAGCAAAGCCAATGGGGAAGTCAGATTCACTTAACAACTGTGGCAAGAAAGATTTGTAAAATGGGGCAAAATTCACTTCCTGAATATCTCATTTAGCAAAATAAATTTTGGCCTCTCTTGTGGGTCATAAGCCGAGGGCCACCTGAACTTATAGACGTACAGGATCAGCAAATGCCACCTTACCTTGGTTGCAGAGGGGCCCGAAAAACCCTGGGAGACAATCACACTGGCCTGTGACATGATGGCAGGGAAGTGTGCTGTGAAGACATTCCGGACAAATCTGGTTGCACTGAAGCCCGTAGAACCCAGGGGGGCAAACTAACAGAGAAAAAGCACAGAAAGCAGAAAAAGGAATAAACAAAACCGTGGACGAAACTTAAAATTCAAGGTATTAATCTCCATCCACTACTATGCACTTCAGAGGACTTTTTACAATTTCATAAGATATAAGAAAGGCCATATAGGAAGTCCTTACTTCGCAAGTGGTTCATTTAGTGACTGCTCAGTTATAACAAGTGTTGTGGTTCACTGGCAGCCTGGGTAGATGGCAGTGGAATTGGACAGTGGGGAAGAACAGGGACCAGTCCAGGAGTCTGGGCAGGACTCGGACAAGGGTCCTGCGTCTGATGCAGAGATGGGGCCAGGACCATCTGGGTGTGGGGTGCTGACTCTGGAGCCTCCAGAGTCTGGAAGCAGCGAGGCAGAGGACCCAGGGGAGCCTGTTCCCAGTGCATGCATGTGCAGAGCTGCTAGAAGGCAAGAGCAGTTGAGACAAAAGGGGCGACTTGGGAGTAAGGCTTGGAGATCATTGCCCCTCCCATAAGGTATAAAGGACAGGCAAAGGTAGAGAAACCTTTGCAGGAAGCAAAGTCATTCGCTCTGTTCAGATTAAACCTTGAAGCTCTGTGTGGACTTTGTACTTAGTGGTTTTTTTTTTTCAGTTTATTTGGCACTTTAGTTGTTGGCAGCAACTCAAAGGAAAGAAAGGTGGGTGCTTATCTCGAGGGACTGTTTGAGACTCATTACAGGCTGGGAATGCAGATAATTCCCAGCATTGAAATAAAACAAGAGTTATTTGGACTAAGAGTGTGCTTCATTATGGTCTCAGGAAACCTTGGTCAGAATAACGGGGATGAAAAGTAACTTTATGAGCAATCCTTGCACTAACAACTTTTGCAGGTTTTGGAAGCTGAAATCACCTCAGAAATCCAGTCACAGTTTCATTTAAGCAACCACTTCCCTGAACAATTAAGTTGCCTGTTCCAATTGTGGTCTCTAAATCAGGATGTATATTAAAAAAATTCAGAAATGTTTGTTCTTAGAGCTACTTTGGAAGGTTGACTAATCATAGGAACTGAAGTAAAAACCAAGAAGGAGGTCATAACTATGCCCCCATCGTTTGCACATGTGTGTGACATTGATGGACAAATCAGACAGAGTTTCAATTGCATGGTGGCAATCACAATCTGACTTTTTGGACTCTCTTGAGGATGCTCCTGAACACAAGATAGACAAAGAAATGGAGAAGAAAAAGTGAAATAATCCTAAGGCTGATAATAGGAATATGCAAAATTGTATTTAACATTGATAGAATACTGGGTTTTTTTTCTTTCTCTGATTCCATACTGTATGACACCTAAATAACAGAATATTATGAACCTTAGCAATACCTTACAAACATCATTGCACTGAAATAACATTATATAAAAAGAATTGAGCCAGTTCTATTTTAACACCCTATGCATAAATTATGGTCTCTTCAAATGTCACTCATTTAATCACGATTCTGTATAATATTCGTGTCTGATTTATTAGCCCCGTTATATTTTTAGCGGTACTTCAGCACATACTTCTGATTGTGATGTTTTAAGCAGCAGAGACACTCCTCGGGTTAAAATGGCAATTGCTGTCACTAAGCAATGTGGTGCTAAAGCTCAAAGTTACATGACTGCAGCGCTTGGCCAAAACAATCCGGGCAGCTCTCGGTTGCCATTGTGGACTTCAGGTCCACACAGGTGGTTAAATGGGAAGAGGTGCAATGGTGGGCTGCAAATTTATTGAACAACCAGTTCTCTGGCTGGGTAGGCATGGTTGGTTGGTCATGTGACTCGGTGGATGATGTCACTCTTCACCCAGTCCCACCTCCCAGCCACTTGCCCCAAAGGCACAGGTAAAATTCAGCTGGGTGGGGCTAACCCCACCACTGGCTGTCCCCCCCACCTGTTTTTCGGCCTGTTTTTTGGGGTGTCTTTGGGGCATTTTCAGGTCATTTTGAGGCCATTTTCCAGACCATTTCCAGGCCATTTTTATCTCAAAAAATGGGACCAAAACTAACCTGAAAACAGCCTGAAAAATGGCCAAAAAATGGGCAGGTGCCTTTGAGAGGAATAGCTGGGAGGCAGGGCTGAGAGATGAGTGACATCACCTACTGAGTCACATGACCAACCTGACATTTTCAGGCCATTTTTGAAAATGGCCCAAAAATAGGCTGAAAAATGAGCAGGGGCCAGCCAGTGGTGGGATTGCTGGTTCACCGGACTGTACAAAATCTTAACTACCGGTTCACCCAAACCGGTGCGAACCGGCAGCAGCCCACCTCTGAAGAGGTTGGAGTCATAGATAAGGGGTGCCCAGGGTTGGGGAGATGCTTTGGGACAGCCAGCCAAGCAGCTTGTAAATTGGAGAAGCCTAGAGGGCAATGGGACGACTCCCACTGGCTCCATGCCCATGGCAACTGGTTCTGCATCCTCCTGGCCATGCTCCCTCTCTGCTCCCCCATCCATACCCATGTGTTGTGTCCACCTATTCACACCCACCCAGTTGCCCCAAGCTGACTGCACTTAATCCTCTGTGTCAACTTGGCCACACTCATCCAGCAATGCCCACCTTGGACAGCCCATCCAGTCATGCTCATCTGGCTGCAGTAAGTTGTCATAGACGCAGCCTGGAGAGAGCTTGAGAGGCCCAATGCTGTCTGTGTGTGAGGACAGTGTGGTGTGAAGTAAAGGCCTGAAAGACAGGACTACTTGACACAACAGGAACTTACCAGCATGACTTAAGAGCTGCAATGGCACATTGGTTAGAGTGCAGTACTGCAGGCTACTTCTGTCTGCTGACTGCCTGCAATTTGGCAGTCCAAATTTCACCAGGCTCAAGGTTGACTCAGCCTTCTGTCCTTCCCAGGTGGGTAAAATGAGGACCCAGNCCAGATTGTTGGGGGCAAGAGGCTGACTCTGTAGACAGCTTAGAGAGGGCTGGAAAGCACTGGGAAGCAATATATAATTCTAACTGCTATTGCCCTTTCTCTCTCTCTCTCCCTCTCTCTCTCCTTTTCCTTCCTTCCTTCCTTCCTTCCTTCCTTCCTTCCTTCCTTCCTTCCTTCCTTCCTTCCTTCCTTCCTTCCTTCCTGGTGTGCAATGGTTAGAATGCAGTATTGCAGGCTTACTCTGCCCACAGTCTAGAGTTCAATCCTGACCGGCTCAAGGTTGACTCAATCTTTCATCCTTCTCAGGCCAGTAATAACTTGAGGACCTAGATTGTTAGGGGAAAGAGGCTGACTTTGTAAACCGCTTACAGAGGGCTGGAAAGCACTGGGAAGCGGTATTTAAGTCTGAGTGTTATTGCTACCTTGGAGGTCAACTAATCCATCCCCTGCTCAAGCAGGAGTCCTATCCCAGACAAATGGTTGCCCAGTCTCTTGGTGAAAGCCTCCATTGATGGAGAGCCCACAACTTCTGAGGGCAAGCCATTCCATTGGTTGATTGCTGTCACTGTGAGAAATGTTCTCCTTAGTTCGAGGTTGTTTCTCTCCTTGGTTCGCTTCCAACCATTATTTCTTGTTCTGCCTTTTGGTGGTTTGGAAAAAAGTTTGACCCTCTCGTCTTTGTGGCAGCCCCTCAAATATTGGAAGACTGCTATCATGGCTCCAATTCATTTGACTAGATCTTCCAAATTCTGTAATTGTTGGTTTGGTCAGGAAAGTCATCCTGAAATGGATATTGGGTCCGAAACTATAGTTTTAGAAAAGCAGCTGGTTGATTTGGAGCTCATGTCTCCTTTACCTTCTACTTAAATTTATAAAGAAGTTACTTTGCTCTCAGAAGTTTAACTCCCAGGCTACAGATAGTAAGCCCCCAACTATGCATGAACATTATAGCTCCAATTTGGTAAACAGCTGAACCTGCTGGAGGGAAATCCGTTGCTGATACCCCTCACAACAGTGTCAAAATTCCAAAATGATCCCTTAAAAGGAAAGCAATATTAAATAGGGGTTGGCCTAGGCAAATCTTTCATTTTGCAGACTGGGTTCACATAATACACTGTCATCCGGTTGATAAATCAGGTTAATAAAATACACTGCTTATACGCACAAGACATGCTATGTCCAATTTAATATGGTTTAACATAATGACGTGATTCATGCAAAATATCAGGGAGTTGGATTTCCACAACACACTGTCCTATTGTTTCTTTTATTTTTCTTATATGTATCCATGTATTCATAAGTATGTTTTCACTTATACCTATTATCTTGTAAGCAATTGACAAACCAAATAAAATAAAATAAATAAACACTGAACCACAAATAACCAATTTTAGTCTCCCATCTTCCGTCTTAATGCTGCGTTAATGAAACAACAAAGTGCTAATTGACCATAAGACCATTATGGGACAATTGAACCCAGTTTAGGATGCAGTTTGGCATCCCAAAATGTGTTTGTAATTAGTAGCCTGCAGTCCCCTGCCTGCCTGCAAGCTGCCTTCAGCCTCCCCTCCATTCTTGGGTTGCCATGCCAACCGCAGCCCTTTCCCAACCACAGCGCCTTGTGCCACCAAATGCTTCTCTTTGGGAACAGCAGAAAGTTCCTAAGAGGTACCAAAGGGTGGTGCCTGCTGGATACTTTGCATTCCCACAGCAGAAAAGCAGCTTCCAAGGGAGGTTGAGAGGAACGACAGAGCCGCCGCCGCCGCCGCTTTCTCCATCCCAATCAGAGATTACAGATTCACAGATATCTGTGAAAAGTGCACTGCAAATCAACTGAAATTCACCTGTCATGGAATTCAACACCAGATATTTGCTTTCTATTAACTTTAAAGGGTATCTGTGCACTTTTACATTTAGTGCTGAAACCCTGGGTAGGAAGCGTTTCCAGGTTTTGAGAATGTGGAGGAGAAACACATCATGCCTAGGAACAATGACTTTGGAGTTCTGGTTTAGTCTGGACATGCTGGTCTTGGGGCTTTTTCTACACAGTTCTTGACAAGTGGTAATTTTCCTGTACATGCAACCTATCTAAAATCCATGGTGTAAGGATAAAAAATGAGAGATGCCACTTTTCTTCACTCAACATACTTGAAAAATGCTCAATCAATTTCCTTCATGGTCACATCCCTGCATTCTGATTGTCTCCCCCAGTGTGGGAGCTGCACCTCAATCCAATAGATAAACAGCTGCTACGTCCCATTGCTAACGATTTTTAATTTTAACCTATCTTTAACTTTTGTGTGACTTCAAGTTACTTTTTGAATCCTGCCTGGACCTGTCTGGACCAGTCCCTGCAGTTTTCTTGGCAAGGTTTTTCAGAAATGGTTTGTTTTGCTTCCTTCCAAGAACTGAGAGAGAATAACTGGCCCAAAGTCACCCAGCTGGCTTAATGTCGAAGGCAAGATTCTTCATTTTATTTATTTATTTACTTGTATCTATATAATACATACTCAACGTGACGGTCATATCCCACACCCCTTCTTCTTCCTATTTTCCCCATAACAACAACCCTGTATCGTGGGCTGTGCTGATAGAAAGTGACTACCCCAAAGTTACCCAAATGGCTTTCCAACCTAGGATGGGACTGGAACTCAGAACCTCCTGATTTTTAGCTTGTCCAGAACTGGCTAAAACCCCAAACTGCTCTATTTTTAATTTTATTGTTTTTATAATTGCTTTATTTATTGGTTTTACAGTTGTAAGTCACACAGAGTTGCTTAAGACAAGCAGTCATATAAAATGTTTAAATAAATATATTTATATTTCTTCTAACAAGAATAGAAAGATCTTCAAGTTAGTATACTTGCTAGGTTATGTTCAGCAACTATGGGCTCGTGGCCAGGTAGACAAGGGTCATATTTCAAATTCTTGTTTCATGTGGCAAACCCATGGTGGTAGAAACCCTAACATCAGCCCCATAGTCTCTCTCAGTTAAAGAGGAGAACTGTCAGAAACAACTTTTAACTGTCATGTCATAGAAAGCTATAGTTTGGTTAACTATGGTCAATTTATCAAACTACAACTGGCTAAGTCTGTGGAAGTTTGTGAAACTCAGTGTGCCGAGTACCACTGGTTTATGCCAGAGACACTACAGTTCGATTTTCAAGTCTTGATATCTGGTGATCTGAAAAAACATCATCATCATCATCATCATCATCATAATCATCATCGTCATCAGTCTTTAGTGAGATTCATAGCCTTGGGGCTGGTTGGTAGCTCAACAGCTCGAGTCCTAACCAAGGACCTAGGAACTGTTCGGGTAGCATCGGAGGATATAAGCTGTTCTAAGTAGGGTGCTTTTTTGTAAAATCAGGGTATTCAAGTCTGATAAATTCAGAATTTCCAAATAGCGAGGCAGCCCTTTAGGTATTGCTCCAAGGGCTCCAGTTACAATTGGGATAACACACAATTTCTTTTTCCAAAGTTGTTCAACTTCAATTTGTAAGTCCTGATACTTTGATATTTTTTCTTGCTGTGTGTCTTCAATTCGTGCATCATCAAGTATTGTAATGTCAATGAACTTATTGTTATAATTATTACTATTATTATTATTTTGAATTCCTATCAGTAAACATTGATTTATAAATTAAAATACATGCTAATATATACTATAATGGGGGGGGGATCATGGTTCCAAATCTTGCCTTATACCACATTGCAGGAGTGGTCCTGACTCTTTATCAAATACGAAAATATTCTGCAGCCACACAGTGAAGATGATGCAAAACTATTTCTTTCTAGCCTCCACTCATCAGGACCAGCAGAAATCACATCTGCTCTGAAGAGGCAGCACAGTTCTGCCAATGGAGGCTCCGCCTAGAAGTTCGGCACAACATCAGAACCAAAGGAGGCATTTTCAAGCCAAAGTCCAGCTTTAGCCAGGTTTAAAGAGTGGTTAAGTTGTGTCGAAGGCTGTGTCTCCGGCAAGAGCAAGAACCTGTCTAAATACTTTTTCTGTCACGGGAGGGGGGTAGCACCAGGGAGAAAAGCAGGAAAGGGGGCAGACTGCAGAGAGGCATTAGGACTGCAGAATAAACAATGGCTACCAACCTGCCTTTCCCATAGAGGATGAGTCAAAAGAGGGCTGGGAAAATATCTACAGACCCCTCATATCCCGGTCATAAACTGTTTCAACTCCTCCCCTCAAAACGACGCTATAGAGCATATGCACACCAGAACAACGAGACACAAGGACGGTTTTTCCCGCAATGTCATCTCTGCTAAACAATAATTCCCTCAACACTGTCCAACTATTTGTCTGTATTACTATTACTATTAACCTTCTCATCATTCTTTATCACCCATCCCCTCCCACTTGTGACTGTATGACTGACTTTGTTGCTTGTATCCTTATTATTTGTATTGACTGTTTCCTAGTACAATTTGATGGCTTATTGTACTTATGACTGTCATTAAGTGACTGTACTTTATGATTCTGACTTTGACAAATGTCTCTTTTCTTTATGTACCCTGAGAGCATTTGCACCAAGACAAATTCCTTGTGTGTCCAACCACACTTGGCCAATAAAGAATTCTATTCTATTCTATTCTTCTATTCCATTCTCTATTCTCTATTCCATTCTCTATTCTATTCTATTCTATTCTATTCTATCTATATTCTATTCCATTCTCTATTCTATTCTGTATTCTATTCTATTATTCTGTATTCTATTCTATTCCTTCTCTATTCTATTCTATTCTATTATTCTATTCTATTCCATTCCATATTCATTCTATTCTATTCTATTCCAATCTATTCTATCTATTCTTCTATTCCATTCCATATTCTATTCCATTCCATATTCTATTCCATTCTATTCTATTCCATTCCATATTCTATTCCATTCCATATTCTATTGCATTCCATATTCTATTCCATTCCATATTCTATTCTATTCTATTCTATTCCATTCCATTTTCTATTCCATTCCATATTCTATTCTATTCTATTCTATTCTATTCTATTCCATTCCATTTCCATATTCTATATTCTATTCCATTATTATTCCATTCCATATTCTTATCTATTTCTATTCTATTCTATTCCATTCCATATTCTATTCCATTTCCATATTCTATTCCATTCCATATTCTATTCTATTCATATTCTATTCCTATTCCATATTCTATTCCATTCCATATTTCTATTCTATCTATTCTATTCATTCCATTCCATATTTCTATTCTATTCTATTCTATTCTATTCCATATTCTATTCTATTCTATTCCATTATTATTTCCATTCCATATTCTTATTCTATTCTATTCTATTCCATTCCATATTGCTATTCTATTCTAATTCTATTCTATTCTATTGCCATATTCTATTCTATCTATTCCATTATTATTCATTCCATATTCTATTCTATTTCTATTCCATTCCATATTCTATTCCATTCCATATTCTATTCCATTCCATATTCTATTCTTATTCTATTCTATTCTATTCTATTCCATTCCATATTCTATTCTATTCTATTCTATTCTATTCCATTCCATATTCTATTCCATTCCATATTCTATTCTATTCCATTCCATCCCATTCCTGCAAAGAAGGGGGGCCTGCTCCCAAGCGGAAGAACAATTTCCCAGGCAGGGACAACGGGGCGCATCTCTGCCTGCGGCGGGGCTCCTGCCTCGGGGCTCTCCCAGGCCAGCCACCCGCCTTCCGGGCTCCCCTTGCAACTCTTCCAGCTTCGGGGTGGAGCTGGGTCCCCTTCCTCCAAGCTCCGAAACAGCCGGAGGGGCACGTGAGGCGAAGCCGGCCGCCTCTGGTGCTGCGGCCCACGAAGCAGCTGCCGCGCCCCCCCCGCCCGTCCGAGGCTGGAGGGTCCGGCCAGCGCCAGGGAGCGGAGTCCGGGGGAGCCCCCGCCCGCCCCCCCCGCCAAGCTCCCTTCCTCCGCAACCACCTGTGGAGGTGCCCGGCCCAGCGCTGCGCCCGGCGGGCTTCCGCGGGGGAGGCCCGGGGGCTCGCCTGCCGTGCCGGGGCCGTTTCAGAGAGCCGGCAGGCAGCGGGCAGGGTCCTCCTCCGAGGCAGCCCGGCAGCCCCCGCCCTGCCCGCCTCTCCAAGGGTTAAAACTGCAGCAGATCTCCGGCATCGCGGCCCTCAAAGGGCGAAGCGGGCGGCTCTTCTCCCTCAGCCTCGTCCGCCGCCTCGCCGAGCGGCGCATCCCGGAGCCGGAGCCCGGCCCGAGGGGGCAGCCGGGTGGGAGAAGGGGAGCCGCTCGGCCGTCCCTGCCCCGGCGAGCCCTCCGCTCCGCCTCTTACCTTGGAGAGCGTCATGCAGAAAGTTCTCCCGGCGAAGCGGCCGACCGCGGCGAAGGCCGGCGCGGGGAAGCCGGGCTCCCTCCTCCGGATGGCGAGCGCGCCGAGGAGCAACGCCCGGGAAGCGGCGGCCGGCGCTCCCCTGCGGAGGAATGGGCGTCAGCGGCTGAGGAAGCCCCGGGCGCCCCCCGCCCTCCTCCCGGCGTCCCCGGCCCTCTGCTGCCCAGCGCGGCGGGGAAGGCGGCGCCCTCCGCTCCGCAACCGCCGCCTCGGGGCCGTCTCTGCGCGGAGTGGGAGCGTCCGGACGGGCAGCCTCCAGGGCCGCACGTGGTGCCGCCGCCGCCCCCGCCTGCACTGTCGGGATGCCGAGCGGCGGCATCAGCATCCTCTGGCCGGGAGAAGCCTCCCTCCCTCCCTCCGTCCCTCCCTCGCCGAGGTAGCGGCCACTGCGCTCCCCGCGGGGCTCCGCGTACCAGGGGGCGGGATCCGGGTAAGGCCGGGGAGGGGGGCTGGCCGAGGCCCGGCCGACTGAGCCCGGGACGGCGTCAGAGTCCAGCGCCGGCGGAAGGAGGCCTTCCCGCCGCCGCAGCTTCGGGGAGCGACGGGCGGAGGCCAACTGCGGCTTTCCCGGGCCGGCGGGAGAGACGCCCTCAGCGCAGCCAGGCAGGTGCCGAGGCCCGAGCAGCCGCCCTGCACCGGCCTCGCGGGCGGACTTTGGGCCAGAGCAGCCGCCCTGCGAGGAAGAGAGCCCGCCTGGGCCTGGGGAGGGGCGGCCGAGGCCGGGCGGCGGGGAGCGGCTCCGTGGCTTGGGGAGCCCCGAGAGCGGCTGTGGCTGCGGAGGCCCGCGAGGCTTGGGCCGGCCGCCCTTGGGCGCTCCCCGCGGCTCTTCCCGGGGCCGCCCTTCCCTGAGGGAAGCAGGAGGAAGGGCTGGGATGGGGGTGGGCGAGGGGCCCAGGCTCCGGCGCTCTGGAACAGGCCTCTCCAACCCTGGCCGCTTTTCAGCCTGGCGGACTTCAACCCCCAGAATCCCCCAGCCGGCTTTTGCTTCCATGCAGGCTCTCCAACCGAGGCCACGGGAAGCCTGGCGGACTTCAACCCGAGCTGGGGAATTCGGGGAGTTGAATCCCGCCAGGCTTCCCGTGGCCTCGGTTGGAGACCCTGCGCTGAAAGTGGCAGAATCTGCCGCAAAAGATTCCAGCCCTGCCACTTTCCACTTTTTTCTGGACAAGATTAACCTTCGACTTACAACCACAACTGAGCCCAACGTTTATGTTGCTAAGCGAGACGTTGATTAAATGAGTTTTGCCTCACTTTATAAAAGTTCTCACCACCGTTCTTCAGTGAATCTTTGCAAGTTGTTATCTGTCATCGTTGTTTCAGTTGGTAACAGGATTTAAGTGAATCTGGCTCCTCCATTGATTTTGCTCATCAGATGGTCACAAAAGGGGATCGCGTAACCCTGGGATGCTGCGGCTGTCATAAATAGGACTCGGTGTACAAATTTTGACCACGTAAATACAGCAATAGCAATAGCCCTAAGACTTTTATTCCACTTCCCAATCTTTTACCCTCTCTAAGCGGTTGACAGAGTCGGCCTCTTGCCCCCAATAATCTGGGTCCTCCTTTTACCCACCTCAGAAGGACGGAAGGCTGAGTCAGCCTTGAGCTTGGTGGGATTCGAACTGCCAAATTGCAGACAGCTGGCTGCAGAAGCAGCTTGCAATACTGCACTCTAATCACTGCGCCACGGAGGCTCCTAATATGCTGAAATGCTGCAATGGTCATAAGTGTGAAAAATGAGCATGTTACTCTTCAGTGCTGTTGTAATGTCAAAAGGTCATTAAACAAATTGTTGTAAGTCAAGGACCATCTGTATTTCCTGAGGCTTCTGGTCACAAAATAGCACCGAGAATACAATGTTAAAAGGAAAATATGTGGAAACGGACTTCAGTTACATTTTGCAGTGCTAAACTTCGGGGATCAGATTCACAGCACTTCATACCTTTCTTTCCATACAGCTGGTCTTCAGTTATGCCTTCCAATCTCCCCCTGACCCCCAACCCCCCCCACCCCGTGTCCCCAAGAGGGACGTGTCCACCCAGACAAATTCAAGAGGCAAGTCGCAGAGGGGTGAAACGTTCGATTTGCATCGAAATCAGGAGAGAAAACCAACACTTGCTTATTTCTGTAACTAAGTAAGACATGATATTACAAGAAGACGTACTTCTTTCCCTCCCTTGCATGATGGATGAAGAAGTCCTTTAATTCAGGGGTCTCCAACCTTGGCAGCTTTAAGACTTGTGGACTTCAATTCCCAGAATTCCCCACGCTGGCTGGGCAATTCCACAAGTCTCTTCAGTTGCCAAGGTTGGACATCCCTGCATTAAGGTTTCTAGGTCATGATGAACTTGACATGGTCAATTCAGTTGTACCTTACATCAGGGGTGTCCAACCTTATCAACTTTAAGACTTGTGGACTCAACTCCTAGCTTTGCTGGCTGAGGAATTCTGGGAGTTGAGGTCCACAAGTCTTAAAGTTGCCAAGGATGGAGACCCCTGCTTTAATTCTCATTCTGAACATAAGATGCTCTGATTCAAGAGTGCTCCGGTCCCAGTGGCCTCCAATGCCTTTGGCCTCCCCCTAGTCCCTCCCATATATCTTGAAGAAAGTTTGGTTGCCACTGGCAGTTTGGCTTTTTGTGTGCACAATTCTCACCCTCTCCTCTTCCTGCTCTCTTTTTTGCAGTCAGACGGGGATTATTGCTTGAATTAATTAGCACCAATTAATTGGTTGAGGGGACCCAGCTTGTTCTCCTTCCCTCCGGAGAGGGGAGTCGGTCAGGAGAACAGAGGAGAGCAAAGGGGGGAGAGCTGTGCCAAATGGAGGCTCTCTCTCCAAATTGCTTCCATGCAGTGAAGTCAGAGCCTCCTTTAATCTGCCTGGGCGTCAATGGAAGAACATCGTGTCTCGTTCCGCACGCAGGCCTTGAAAGAGGCTGAGCTGCCAACATACTAGCACTGCTCTGTGTGAAAATGTTTTTGCCACCACTGTTCGAAGGTCTCAGGTGCTGCAGCTAGAAGTGGAAGTTTAGAAAGAAAAGTTCCGTGGAGGACTTATGCTCACTCACTTTAACAAGTCTTCGGTATGTATTGCTATGAAAAAATATCATTATCATCTTCATAATTTAAAAATATAGCCTGTTAAAGTAGCTCTTGGGAGGATTTCAATACTGCACACCAGAACAACGAGACAAAAGGACAGTTTTTTCCCATATACGCCATCACTCTGCTCAACAAATAATTCCCTCAACACTGTCCAACTTTATTAAGTCTGCACTACCATTACTATTAACCCTCCCATCCTTTCACCCATCTCCTCCTGCTTATGACTGTATAACTGTAACCTTGTTGCTTGTATCATTACAATTTTTATTCCTAGTATGTTTCCTAGTATGATTTGATTGCCTGTGACTATATTAAATGTTGTACCTGATGATTCTTGACGAAGGTCTCTTTTCTTTTATCCACACTGAGAGCATTTGCATCAAAGACAAATTCCTTGTGTGTCCAATCACACTTGGTCAATAAAAAAGAATTCTATTTTATCTGGCAAGACAAATCCAAGCTTTGACTACAATTGTTGAGTGAGCTGATCCTGAACCATTCTCTGATGACAGAATCTCAGCCATCCAGGCAAAGGTGTCTAAAGGCTGAATCATGGCAACTGGACTAATATTTTTGTTCGTTAGCCTGAGACATTTCGCTGCTCATCCAAGCAGCTCCATTCGTTCTCTAGTGACTTGCACCAAAACCAGGGGACATTTCATTTTACGCTAAAGTTGGAAGAAAAACTGGATCTGGAAAAAAATGGTCTTTGCCCTATAGCAACAGCACTTAGACATATACCATTTCATAGCTGTTTTTACAGCCCTCTCTAAGCTGTTTACAGAGTCAGCCTCTTGCCCCCAACAATCTGGGTCCTCATTTACCCACCTGGGAAAGATGGAAGGCTGAGTCAGCCTGGAGCCTGGTGAGAATCGAACTGCTGTCAATTGGCAGTCAGCACAAGTAGCCTGCAGGACTGCATTCTAACCACTGCACCACCAAGGCTCTATCAAGCAAAGGTGACAACAGATAAATCAGGCAACATTTGTAGAAATACCTTTTTTAAACAAATCATTCGGTGCTGAATAGACCATCCCAGGGACCTTGAATTTGGACTGGCAGAAGAAGTCGCCAGTCTGCCAAAATAAGATCTGCCCTGATTGTAGCTCTAGCCATCGATGTCTTCTGGCAAAGGTCCACCTTCAGTGAAAGAAAGAAGGCCAGTGAGGTGTGAGCTGAGTAATATTTTATGCAAGTATGGTGCCAAGGCAGAGAAATTTGAAGAACTACATTTCTTCATACCTGAAAAACTCTGGGTTGAAACGTGCTATTGGTAAAGATGAGGTCACTTTGTAATTGAGGTGACCTACAGTTGCACAAATGAATAAATAATGTAGAAAAGCAAAAGAAGGGGAAATGTTTGCCCACTGAAAATAGTTAAAAGAGGGGGAAAAACATTTGTTTAATTAGATGCCAGATGCCAGGAAGACAAAATGATGCAACAAGATTTATCTAAATAAGCAATGTGCAGTAATTGAAATTACCAGACAAATAACAGCAGACAAACAGCAGATGAACAATTAAGTGGGAAACAATTCTTTATCAAGGAACTGCCAAGGTGAAAACCGAACCCCTCCAATCCTGGCAGGACAATCTTCTGTATATAATAAACAGGAAGGCAACCAAACACACACACAAAAGCACTGATGATGTTCCCTATGCTAGTAATGAAATGTCTGGAAGCTAACAGCCCAGTTCAGAGAACGACCTGGATGATGGAGAACCTCTATAGACACTGCAGCTATATAAAATTTTCTTCTATTGAAACTGAGGTAGCTAGGAAGCACAAGAAATTTATGTGAGAGAATTAAAAATAGCCAAAAGCTAATTTTAAGCAAAATAGAAAATAGAAAAATAGAAAAAGTCTCAGGGCACCTTATAGACTGATACCTTCATTCATCTTTATACAAGCTTTTCTGCACTGTTCTAGACACGACCTGCACTCTTACATTTTTTAAGAAATTGGTCAGCCTTGGTGTCTGCTGCAATAAATTAATGCATAGTGGAGAACATTCTCCCTAAGCAAGAAGGGCTTTTGTTTGGTGGGTTTTGTAACTTGAGGCAGCCCGAGGAGCATCACTGGGATAATAGTGGACTTTGTAGAGTAGGGCTCTCCAACCTTGGCAACTTTAAGACTTGTGGACTTCAACTCCCAGAGTTCCTCAGCCAGCAAAGCTGAAGAACTCTGGGAGTTGAAGTCCACAAGTCTTCAAATTGCTAAGGTTGAAGATCCCTGTTGTAGGGTGTCCTACTTGGTCAGGGGGTTGGACTAGAAGACTCCAAGGTCCCTTCCAACTCCATTGTTCCATATACCCCCCCCACCCAATTTTCACGTAATAAATACTCAGCTTTAATAGAGAGTCCTTACTCTCAAATCATCTTTTTGTTGTACTTGTAATTAAACTTTTTGTTGTACTTGTAATTATACTGGCACTTTTCAACTCACTTCTGTCTATTACAGGGGTGTTAAACTCATGAGCTGGAACTCTGGGGGTTGAAGTCCACAAGTCTTAAAGTTGCCAAGGTTGGAGACCCCTCCTGAACTGCCCTTTTAAGCACCCTGGGCAGGTGTCTCCTTTGTAATTTGTCACTTTTGCAGTGACACCCGTTGCCCTGCCTGACGCTGAGCGAAAGAAACCCGCCTTTGAAACAGTGCTCACAGCTCTTATGGTCTTATGGTCAAGAGCGGGATTGCTTTCTGGGAAAGGCAGGGGAGCCACCCCCACCCCCCCACATTGCCCATGTGCTGGGATCCCTCCCCCCCCACTTCCCACTTGGCTCTGCACATGCCCCTCATCCCAGTACCTTCATCTCTCCTTTGGATTCTTCAAGTGCTTCTTCCCCATCATGGAGTCTCTTCGTACCCTGAAAAAAAACCCAAACAAACACATAAATATGGAAATTTCTCTTAAGAAAGTCAGCAAGCAGATTCTTTTTATCAGATTAGATTGGACCGCGGATTGTTTGGTGTGAACTTAGCCATCCTGGTTTGGGCAGCAAGAAGCACGACTTAGGATGGTGTACAGTTCCAGCTAAGAGTGCTTCGTTCAACAAGCCATGGCTAAAGTAAGCTGTGGTTTAACTCAATGGTTGTCAGCAGGACCCTCTCATAATTCCATACCAGAAGGAAACTGAGCCAAGATCTCTTTCCTTCCCAGTGGTATCTATTCCCTCTGCTTTGCCACAATGGTTTTGATGCTGTGGGAAGTTATCACCCACTCCCCTCTTAGAAAATTGAAATATCCTAGGAAATATTAAAAAGGTGGAATATTTCCCCTAAAAAGAGTAGAAACTCAGAAGCAGAAGCTCACCCCCACCTTTACTAATGGATCATTACTCTGGCCTAGGCCAGTCTATTTTACATAACAAAGGTCTACTCCAGGTAGATCATAATAGGAATTGCCCAAAGCCCTTTTATTACATCATCATCCAGCAAAGCTCAACCAAGCCTGGGTCTCAGGACAGCCTGCAGAATTGCCTCTGCATGGCCCCATAGGAGTCTGACAACTAATCAGAACACAATTAGAACTTAAGGCAGAAATCTTTTTACTGGGAATAATAAAAGGTGAATACGCAAAAGAAATAAAATATTTAATTTTGCATATAATTAATGCAGCGAGGCTCGCACTTACACAGTGTTGGAAAGGAGATCTTATGCCAACAGACAGTTTAATAATCCAAAAAGTCTATGATTGCACTGAAATGGACAAACTTACTCTAAAATTAAAAGAAAAGGAAAACTCAAAGTACTATACAGTCTAAGAAAACTGGTACAAATGGATAAAAAACAGAAACCAGTGAGTAAATAAATAAGGAAGGAACAGTATAAAGAGGTTAAAGTATGAGTAATAACCAGATATATGAAATAAGTATGAGAATAATGTATGATATATAAGCACTGTCTAATTAATTTGTCATGTATATAGCGTTTTTCATTTTTAACAAAATGCTTTGCATTTTATATTTTGTATTTATCTTTTTAAGATTTAATAAAGCTTTTGTAAAATTAAAAAATACAATCCCAACAGAGGATATAAAACCCAGGCACTCTCAGCATCTCAGCCCTTTCCCTTCTTTCCCTTCGCCCAACATCGTGAAGCGTGCGATCGTCCATTTCACTTTGGAGCTCCGAGCCGTGTGGTCCTGTCCACCATGAAACCATCTTTCCAAGCAGCCTCCATGTTTCCAGTGTCTTTTTTCCCACTTGGAACTGAACTCAGAAGGATAATTCTTCCAACAATGCCTTTCTCAAGCCACGGCTGGCTCCCTGGGGCCCTGGGGCTCTGCTCCTTGGACTGCCGTCCGGAGGAGGAAGCCGCTGGGCTCTGGGGAGGAGGGGGCAGCAACAACATCTGGTGCTTCCCGAAGGGTCCGTGGGACCGCTCAGATTGGGTGGGGTCCTTTCCGGCCATTGCCGCAGCTGAATGGGCTTCCTTTGCTGGGGCCGGAGAGTCACTTTGGCCTTATCTGCAAATGAGCTGGGAAAGCAGATGGGATGGTCATAATCCCAGGATCCTGGCAGGAAACCAGAGACGGTGCTGGTACTCACTGCCTCGCCTCTGCCCTTGTCTCCATGGAAGTCAGTGGAAATACCAGCCCTCCCCCCACAAAGCAAAGGAACAAAAGCATCGCACATTCCGCTTGTGCATTCTTTGAAATCCCCTTTTGAAGATTTTGGTGGGACGGCATTTTAAAACTTCTCAGTAAAGGTTCACATTCCCTTGTTAAATCTAGCACTTTAGTGTCTACGTGCCTTGGCCTCTCTCCCCCTAAAACTCCTAAATAACATTCATAATCATGGGGAATGGAAGGAGAGAAAGGGGGATTTTTTTAAGCTGAGAGATTTTGTGGGTGAATGTGTTCTGTGGGCCACAAGTTTCCGCATTAACAATATTATTGGCAAGATAACTTAGATTGAAGGTGGTCCACGGGGAGGAGTTGTGTCCCAAAAAATCAAGGTATTTGTGACCCTGTGATGCAGTTCTTTTTATGTCTGTTGTGGCTATAAAAATGATGTGTGTCAGGGTTCCAAGTAATAGATCCATATCAAGCAAAACTCCAAGGCAGATACATCCATCGAAGAATAGCTTTATTGGAAATATCATATTGGCACAAATCTGGTGAAAAACGACTTTGTAGACTTCCGTGGTTTTCACTTAATTAAAAGTAAAAGTTTTTAACTTTCTCAAAAACAATCAGTCACATGGTCCAATCCCAGGGCTGTCTGGTTGCCAGGCGACATCACTCTGTCTTCCTCCGATCAGGTGTGAGAATGTCCTTGATCCCCAAAAGAAAATATTTTCTGATGGCTACAGACTATCTCAAATCCCCCCTCTCTGTCCAGTGGCAACACTGAAGCGGTCAGAAATGGCTTTGATCAGGTCAGCTTCAGGGTTGACAATGTGTAGAGGATCTAAGTCCGTCTTGAATTCCTTCTATTCCTATCTCCCACTAATTCCCCTTGGTCACTAGTGGTTCAAATTCTTGTAGAGAGTTTAAACTCTTCAAATATTTTCATAAATGACTTAGATGAGGGAAGAGAAGGGAAGCTTACCAAATTTGCGGATGATACTAAGCTGGCGGGAATAGCCAACACCCTGGATCAGGGGTCTCCAACCTTGTCAACTTTAAGACTTGTGGACTGAGGAATTCTGGGAGTTGAAGTCCACAAGTCTTAAAGTTGACAAGGTTGGAGACCCCTGCCCTAAATGACAGGCTCGAGATCCAGATGGATCTTGACAGACTTGAACACTGAGCCCTATCTAACAACATGAAATTCAATGTAGACCACTTTGGTCTTAAGTCTTGCACTTAAGGCAAGAAAAACCACATATATAGATATATAGATTGGGTGAAACCAGGCTTAATAGTTGTGAGAGGGATCTTGGAGTCTTAGTGGACAAACAGCTAAATATGAGTTAACAGTGTGTGGAGTAAGCCAAAAAAAGCCAATGCAATCTTAACTCGCAATTAACAAAGGGATTGGATCAAGATCAAGGGAGGCACTAATACCACTATATAAAGCCTTAGTAAGACCACACCTGGAGTACTGCATGCAGTTTTGTTCACCACACTACAAAAAAGATGCTGAGGCTCTAGAAAAAGTACAGAGAAAAGCAACCATGATAATTAGGGGACTGGAGGCTAAAACATATGATGAGTGGTTGCAGGAATTGGGCCTGGCTAGTCTAGAGAAGAGAAGGACCAGGGGAGACAATGAGGGCAATGATCCAATATTTGAGGGGCTGCCAGAGAGAGGAGGAGGAGGAGGAGGAGGAGGTCAAGCTATTTTCCAAGGCACCCAAAGGCCAGACAAGGAATAATGGATAGCAAATGAACAACCTGGAAGATTCAACCTGGAAAAAAGGAGAACTTTTTTTGACAGAACAGTCAACCAATGGAACAGAAGTTGCCTTTGGAAGTTGTGGGAGCTTCATCACTGGAGGCTTTCAAGAAGAGACTGGACTGCCCTCTGTCAGAAATGGTGTAGGGTCTCCTGCTTGGGCAGGGGGTTGGACTAGATAACCTACAAGGTCCCTTCTAGATACCATCTCTGTATCCGTATCTAACTTACCATAAATCTTTATATACATCTGAACTGCTTGGATCTCCTGAACATGGCAATTGTGCCATCTTCTCCTTCAGGCACCCTTGCTGGAGCTGTCCTGATGTTTTTCAAAGGAGGAAGTTGTCCTTTTCAAAACTGAGCACAAGCCAGGCCCTTTATTTTAGCAGTTCCCATGGCCTGCCATTAGCATCGTCATCATCTGGTTTGGATTATAGTAGATCTCATCCTTGTTTGTTTGGGAACCGAAAAAAAAATCCAGAGTTGTTTCTACTTGTGCCAAGTATGAGCTGAATGGAATGAACACACAGCAAAAATGGCTCTCAAAAGACACACGTGGCGGTTGTTCCTCTGTTCTCTTTGGGGAGAAGACAGGCCTCAGTTTGAAGAGAACATGTCAGAAGCGAGGACTTCTTTGTTTTCCCCCTTGTTTGACTCAAGAAAGATAAGGCTAGACTTATAACGTCAATGCAGAAAGATAACCCCATTTCTCCCCAAAGTCTCCCCTCGCATAAAGCAGAATTTGCTCTACATTAGGGGTCTCCAACCTTAGCGACTTTAAGACTTGTGGACTTCAACTCCCAGAATTCCTCAACCAGAATAGAATAGAATAGAATAGATTAAAATGGAGAATAGAATAGAATAGAATAGAATAGAATAAAGAATGGAAATAGAATAGAAATAAAACTAGAATAGAATAGACTAGGATAGAGAATAGAATAGAGAATAGAAATAGGAATAGAATAGAAATAGAATAGAATAGAATAGAATAAAATAGAATAGAAATATAATATAATTCTTTATTGGCCAAGTGTGACTGGACATACAACGAATGTGTCTTTGGTGCATAAGCTCTAAGTGTCCATAAAAGATTTGAGTGATCAATCATGATCATAGTCATCATAAAAATACATTCATCATCAATCATAAAATACAATACTTAGTGATAATCATAGGATACTTAATAAGAAATCAACTTAAATCATATTAGGAACTAATAAACAATATACATCATGAAGATACAAGCAACAAAGCTATAGCTGTAAGCAGAAAAAGGGGATAGGTAATAGGAAAGATGAGAAGCATCATATTAATACAGTCTAACTAAATAGTTGGACAGTGTTGAGGGAATTATTTGTTTTGCAGAGTGAAGGCATTTGGGGGAAAAACTCCCCTTGTGTCTAGTTGTTCTGGTGTGCAGGGCTCTATAGCGTCGTTTTGAGGGGAGGAGTTGATACGGTTGATGTCCGGGATGTGAGGGGCCTGTAGATACTTTCCCATCTGTTTTTAAATGTTTATCATGTCAATTAATCATTTCTCCTTATACTTCTAGGGGCTAAATCACAACACGGGCAAAACTTCTTTGGAAGAAGCATGCAACTGTGTCAAAAGAGAGGGTTCTTAAAAAAAAACCAGGCCTGGGAACTGCAACTGGTACAGTGGTGTCGGTCACAATGAAATCACTGGGATCCAGTTAAATGTGGGCTTCTTCTCTCAGACAAAGGAAAGCCTCATTCGTTGGCATCAGCCAGAATCTGGGCTGCCCGAAGTCTCTTCTCTGCCCAGGGGGAGTTTGGCAGGGGGGGGGGCTCTTGGCTTCTTGGGAGGGCAAGGCCGCCCCCTAACGGCCACATGGCTCCAAGACCGGAGGGGATGCCAGATGTCCAGGAATAAAGTTTGCGATCGGTTCCTTTTCTCCTCAGTTCTAAGTTGCTTGTCTCCTTGAATAGTTTCCACCCATTGCTTCTTCTTCCTGTGCTTTGGAGAATAGGTGGGGCCCCTCTTCTTTGTGGCAGCCCCTCAAATATTGAAAGACTGCTCTCATCACAAGGCAACCTTTGAAAACCATTCAGAAGATGCAGTTGGTGCAAAATGCAACTGTTATTCACATAAACAGGTGTACCTCAGGTGTTGCACCGGCTGCCCAAAACTGCCAAGTACAATTCCAAATAGAATTTTTGACCAACAAAATGGATCTGTTTGGTGCATTCATCCCAGGAAGATATACTGCAGATTCTTCCTCCACAGTAGATTCAGGGGAGAGCAAGGAATGAATACTGAGGACTAGTGCCCCACCCTTTGGAATGAAGACTTTTATGCCTGAACTGGAAGAAAGCCTGGGAAGTAATTCTGTATGAAGGGCATCTGACACTCTGGATTTCTTAAGGATGCTCATTTGTTCTGGTTTTAATTATACTGTCAGTTGGAATTGAGTGTCATCAAAATAATGTAATATCAATAGTAATAGGGGCCTTTGATACAATCCAAAAACAAGTGAGCACAATCTGAACACTATTGGCATTGACAAATTCAGCATCAGTCAATTTCAAAAGGCAGCTTTGCTCAGAACAGCTTACATTCTGGGTTGATGCCTTTAATACCATCAAACGTTCACTTCTGCCTATTCCAAGGTTTTTGCAAACACTTGGTAGATATATAAAAATTACAAATCCAGTCTGAACATCTGTCTGACTGTGCAATGAACCTAATTATAATAATAATAATTATAATTATAATAATGAAAGGTGGAACTGAAAGCAATAGGTACCTTGGGTGCAATGCCAATTCATCTGGAGCACCACTTGAACACCATTGGCACTGACAGAATCACCACCAGTCAATTGCAAAAAGGAATTTTACTTGGAACAGCTCCCCTTGTGCAACAACATCTTTAAACAACATCTGCCTATTGATTCCCTGTGCTTGGGAAGGACAAAAATGTTTAAACATCTGGCTGACTCTGCAGCCAACTAAATAAAGCTGAAGTTATAATTTATTGGTTATAATTTGTGTTATATTGATTTATTGCATTTATGTTTCACCCATGAATTCATATTGCATATCTCTATACTACTGAAGCTCCGATTCTTGTAACCTTTAACTGGGTGAAACATTGCATCACTGGGCAAAACCTTTTGAACAAGGCACCTCATGTGGGCCAACTTACAGGATGCATCCAAGATTCAAGACTTCTGTGGAATTGAAACTTGGAAAATTGTGTAAAATATTTAATGATATAAAGCTTATAATAAAATATTTGTGATATAATATAAGATGTCATTGAACGTTTTCTGTGCTAATGTTTGACTATATTATACAGTTCAACATGGACTATTTTAAAAACACACCTCTGAATGGATCTCAACATTTCCAGTGAAAGCAGGACATTCCTGCTGAAGCCCATTCCTGTTGAATAGAATGCAATAGCAACAGCACTTAGACTTATATATGACTTCCCAGTGTTTTATACCCCTCTCTAAGTGGTTTACAGAGTCAGCCTCTGGTCCCCAAACAATCTGGCTCCTCATTTGACCCACCTTGGAAGGACGGAAGGCTGAGTCAACCTGGAGCCTGGTGAGACCCAAACTGCCAAACTGCTGGCAGCCGGCAGTCAGCAGAAGTCGCCTGCAGTCCTGCACTCTGTCCACTGCACCACTATGGCTCGCATAGGAATAAGAATAGGAAAGAGAAGAGAATAAGGAATAAGAACAGGAATGGAATAAAGAATAGAATAGAATAGAATAGAATATGAGTTGGTTGAAGGAACTGAGGAATCCAGTAAGGAAACATCTGAAACGATGAACCAACAAGAGCATGTATTGTCTCGTGAGAAGGTACAGTAAATACTCCAGATCTAATGAATCATGAATGTGATAGAAAACAATTGTTGGAGTGTGTTTGTGATGTGGCTTGGGGGCTATGATGATGATGTCATGAAAAGGAAATCTTTTTCAAACTACAAGCTATTTGAAGACATTCTTAAAAACAAATCCCCAATTCCCTTCCCTTGCAAGTTATTGGGATATTTTTCACACCTAACCCACTTAATGCTTAATTTATAGCTTTCAAAAATTGACAGAAGCAAGAAAGAGGAATGATTAGAAGTTTGCTGAAATTAAAAAAAAAAACTATGTGTAAAATTTAATTCTTGAATTGAAGCCTTTGTGGACTTTATTCAAGAAATAGAATAAATAAATAAATAATGACATACGGATTTGATGATTGGTAAAAAAACAAGTATTGGAAAAATAGATATTATAGCCTAGTCCTAAACTAAAAGTTCAATTTAAGCTTTATTTATATCTTTTGTAAAATAAATTGGAAGTCACTTTTTATACTTCTTTTGTATACTTATTTGTTTTCTGTGCTGCTATCCTCTAACTTTTTCTTTATTCTACCTATCCCCTTTTCTGGCTTGTATAGTTTTTATCTTGTATAGCCTATGGAAATCTTACACAAAAAAAGCAAAATTTGCTAAATTTATTCCAGTGATGAAAGGGAACAAACTGCACCAGTGAACCTCTGCCCCTGCCTGACAGCAAAGGCAAAGAGAAGGATGGGGGGGGGAGGTCATGCTGAATTAATAGCCCTCAGACCATCATTTCCCTCTCAGCTCATCTAAAGAGAAGAGTCAAAAAGGTGGAAGACATTTGACTGTAGCAAATTAACAGAACTAACAATGGAATGAAAACCTAAATTTCGCAACAAAAACTACTCAGATTGTTGTGGTCTCTTCTACATGCTCTCACAAAATTGTTATGGCATAAAATGCCTTTAGCAAAGAAATTTTAAGCTCTAAGACATAAATGGCCGGGCCCACACACTGCACAAGGTCTGGGGCATCCGCAGCATGTAATAAAAATCATCTTGCAACCATAATCATGTGGTAAAAGCCCTGCCCATTTTTAGTGTGCATCACACATGCAACAGATTTGATTAAATTGTGAGGCTCAACCACACAGTCACAATCCCATCTTCAATTTTTTTGTTTCATCCTGTTTGAGGACACCCCCGCTGTGTCTGATTTTGCCTTAGTACATTGTGCAAATCCATCCACTGTCATTTATAAACCATGCTTATGACTTTGCAACAATTACTTACAAATTTGTTCAGCAGATAAGAAGGTAACCTTTATTGCAGGGGTGTTAAACTCGTAGCGTCACGGTGGTGTCATGTGACATCGTGGACTTCCCCCCCCCTTCGCTAAACCGGGTGGGAGCATGGCCAGCGTGTGAGGCCCTGAGCGTGACTCTCCTGCTTTATTGTCACTTTTTTCTGTGACACACACACTGACACACATTAAAAATGAAATTCTGATGCCTGTTGTCAAAAGAAAATATGTACCCATACCCATACATATGCTATATACAAACACACACACACACACACACACTTATATTACTCACAGTCCATTTTGAATACATAAATTATAAGTTAGGTCAGAGGTTTCCAAACTTGGCAACTTTAAGACTTGTGCAGCTGGCTGGAGAATTTCTGGGAATTAAAGTCCACAAGTCTTAAAGTTGCCAAGTTTGGGGACCCCTGACTTAGGTGATGAGGGCTTATAGGTCAGCCTGTAGGCTTAGCAGGCTGGCTGGCCTTCTTTTGGGAGGAAAACAGTAGCTTGACCAACACAGGCCAGTTCACCCCTTGCATCCAGCCAAGTGTGATTGGACACACAAAGAATTTGTTTTGGTGAGAGCATTTGTACCAAGACAAATTCCTTGTGTGTCCAATCACACTTGGCCAATGAAGAATTCTGTTCTGTTCTATCCTGCAGGAGGCGCCCTCGTTTAATCTTTGCACGTTGAACCGGCCCAGCTGGCTGTGATTTGCTGAACAAGCCAGGATAGGCCATCTCCCTGGAAGCTACCTGCCACTCTGCCCCCTGTGTGAGCTTTGGAAGCCACATTAGCTTGACTTCTCTGGAATGCTGACACCCGGCTTTCGGGGGGCTTCAATTGCACCACCCCGGCCGAGTCATCGAGACTTTTCTGACTGCTGAAACAGCCTGAGGGGCACCTTGCTTCTGATGAGAGCCGGAGGTGTTCCTGGGCCTGGCCACAAGGGGGCAGGCCTGGGACGGTTTGGAGAGAGCTGCCTGGGCGCCAGAGCATTTGGGCTCCCAGTCCAAAACCTTTTGCAATTTGAGTTGGGGGCTGAGCTCATTCGGGTTCCCGGCCAAGAGGAATCAGCTTCCTTCTTCTGGGAGGACCAAGGCCCTCCGCCTTCTTCTCAGTGGCCCATCCCTGCTTTCTCCCTTGCCAGTAAAAGAGCAACTGAAGAGTCTGAAGCTCCCAAAAGATTTTCCCCCTGGAAAAAAAGAACAGATGAAATAGTGGGAGTCTGGGACCAGCTCCCAACCCTTCCAGCGGAAAGCACAGTTGCCTGATGGCTTAATGCTTTTCACAGAGCTCAAGAGGCCCAAAGTTCATTCCTTATTATTTCAGCCTGTCAAGATAGCTGCGCTCAGCGTCCTCTCCAGTCTGGCCACTCAGGCTCACCCAGAGTGATAAATGCTGTCCAAGACTTGAAAAACAACAGAGGAGTGGAGGAGTGGATCGGGTGTCCACCTTGCCCTTTCAAGGTGGAGAAGAATGATGTGTCAAAACAGCGCTCAGTCAAGGCAGCAGCAGCAGCAGCTTCTGGGGCCATTGGCGGAAGGCAAGCGGGTGATTGTTGCAAAGGAAGTCGTGCAAGAATCATAGAGTTGCAGGGCTGGGGGGCATCTTTCAGCCTTTGTAGGTTGACCAGGTCAGAAGCAGACTCTTGTAGAAAGTTAGCACCCAGCCTGTGATGACCCAAAGGGGCGTGGCACAAAGGCAACACAGTCAGATAATCAGTAGGAGTCCCTTTATTAGCTCCAACTTTGCCCCCAATGTCCAGGTTACCTTCAGGTTGGAGAAAAACTCTCCCAGGAACAGCAGATAAGTCCAAAACATGGTCAACACAAACTGTAATTATAAGTCCACTCAAGCCAAAATAAGGTAATTAGTTTGGCAGGGCAGGAGCAAGAATTCCAGGCACGGCAAAACTCAACACGGTTGGGAAGACACCAGGAACACAGATAAGCAACAACAACACAGGATAACGTCACGTTTGCTCCCAGCAGTTGCCATAGTCAGCATTCAGTTCTTATAAACTTTCATTCATAGTGTGGCTAATGAAGGGAATCCTCCCCTGTAAGCCATACAACCCACGTTGCTCTCTCCTCCATTCCTCCCTGCGTACCCTAGGATGAAGAGGGGGTGGCCTGGGTCTTCCTCTGAACGCTCTCTCCCTTGTTCTACCGCTCTGCCCAGCTGGACTGTGCCCTTCCCCAGTTTCCTCCACAGCCAAAGGAGCCACATTCCCACTCCCTGTCAGCTGTTCGTCTCCCTCCTCAGGATTCAGACTCTGACAGGGGCATGACACACCCCTCTCCTAGAAGAATTGAAATACTTTGAGAAATATTCAAAAAGGCAGAATATTATAATTCCTCTAAAAAAGAAATAGAAATCTTGAAGGAAACAGAAACTCGGAGCCACAGTTCCCTGGCCCCAAGCAGATACTAAGCTGAGGCCAGCTTTTAGAAATGCAGATTTGGTCATCCATTCAAGACAGGATATTTTGAACAAAGGCAAAATTAGGTAGAATGGTAGGATGAGCCCTTACTCAAGATCCAAACCAGGAAAGCCATTAAAGACACAATAGGAATGGCCCAACATCCTTTCAGGACACAAGCCTCCTCATTACATCATCTTAGAGATACCAGGTTTCCATCAAACTTAATTCAGACAACCTAAGAAGTTAGCTACGATCCCTGAATAGCCCCCTGGGACTCTGACAACCAACAGACTACAATTTCTTGCACAGGAACCGGAAGTTCAAGGGAAAGGCCCAAGAGAAGGTATAAATACTTCTCTCTGTCCACTCCTTGTGGTCAGTTGCCCAGAATCACCCATGGACTTGGTGGTTCTGCTTCACCATTAAACCGTCTCTCCAGTCAGCCTCCATGTTTCCAGTGTCTTTCTTTCCACTTGGAACTGAACCCAGATGGACATTTCTTCCAACACTCTACAAAGATTACACAAATACTATTGACTGTTGGAGGCATAACAACATTTTATTTAAAGAATGCCTCATACAGTAATCCTGGTCGGCTCATAACAACCAATAAAGGCAAACCACATACACACAGATCCGACCTTTCCTGCCAGGCACAGACTTTCCATGCTGATGAACTCTTGATTGAACCCCATCTTAGCTGGATGGTTGGGGAAATAGCCAGATCTTTTCAGCTATTAGGAATGTTTGGATCGCTGAGTTCTTTTGGCAAGTTTTAACACATGGGCTGAATTTCCTTCAATCCCTAGCAAAAGAATTTTGAAATACAAGTTTAAGGATTTAAAAAACAATCTTTTAGAATAAGGAGAAAAGGGGTGGTTATAACTTTATTTTGTAAAATTGCAAATGGACTTGTGTGCAAACTCAATGTATTTTATGCATGTTATGTTGATTGTTCCACTTTATTCTATGTACCCTATTTGTTTCCTCCTGCTTTCTGTTTCTGGGCACTACACATCAAGAAAGATTTAAAGAAAATTCAGAGACTAGAAATGAAACTCCAAGAAGAGAGTTCAGGAGCTAAGTATGTTCTGTCTTTAAAAGGGTGACTGAGAAAGGGTGTTTGGCCTCTGCAGTTGAGGGCAGGACAAGAAGCAATAGATGAAAACTGATCAAGGAGAGAAGCAATCTGGAACTTAAAAAATTTCCTGACCGTAAAAAACAATTCATCAGTGAAACAACTTGCCTGCAGAAGTTGTAAATGCTCCAACTCTGAAAGTTTTAACAAAGAGATTGGATAACCATTTGTCCTGCTTAAGCAGGGGGTTGGACTAGAAGGTCTCCAAGATCCCTTCCAACTCTGTCATTCTATTCTATTCCATTCTATATGTGCCAAGCCTTGAGGCAGTGTTGAAGCCCAGCAGATCCAGTCCTGCCTCTTGTCAATCTCTGTCTGAGCTAGAGTTTTGCTTTGGATAATTGCTGCCTCCAAGAGAGCTTCCACATGGAAGTGGCTCTAGCCAAGGAGCCAATGCACTGGTGAGAAGTATGAACCATGTGCAGTCAGGATTCTTGACCAAGTAAATGCTGCGTCAGGTCAAATCTGTATAACTGCAGACTCCTTTCCAACCTTCCCCACCCACGCAAGGAGGCCAAGGGGAGAAGCAAAGCTGGGCTCTCCCAATTTCCTTTTGGTGCTTAGGACTTCCAGCCATAGAATACAGACTGGGAAGAAACAGACACTGTACAGAGAGGAACATGTTTGCACAGCTGTTGGACATTGGTTTGGCTGTCTCATTAAAAAGAAGGAAATCTCTACTGGTCAGTCCAGAACTTGATCGGAGTCCAATATTCTCTTTCCCAAAGTCAGCCAATCCGATGCCTCCTCCCACCAGCAGGACATTAGCACGAGTGTCTTCCAAATAGGTTATTACCACCAGGCATTGTAGCCATGCAGGATGGTAATGATGGAAACTGGGGTGAAATCCAGTGCATAGCTAAAATATGGAGCTCCCGGTTACAAAATAAAAATGATGCTTGCTTTATTTAGCTGAGTTTAAGAACAGAATGGACACTCCTGTAGAGGACACAATATGTGGAGAATAATTGTGTATAGGAGTGCACAGTGTGCTGGGGGAAGGAGAGAGAGAGAGATGGTGGTCAGACCAAGTCAGAGAAATCACAGAATGAAATTTCATCGAGACAAAGTTCTTCACTAAGAAAACAAAATTCAACTGGAAAGTTATACCAAGCTCTTAGTAATTGAAGTTGTGAAAATATCTTGGAACAGCAGTTGATTGGATTATTATTATGAACTAGCTGTGTGATGTGGCATCACAAACACCTTTTTGCAATGTTAGATTGCATCAAGAGATACATCATTTTCAAGTCATGAAAAGTATTGGTGTTCCATTTCCTTTTGCTTTGGTCCAGGTACAATATTGCAACCCCAAAATCTATTCAGCTAGTAATTCTGTCAAAAAACAAAATCAGGTTAATTTTTTTGGGGGAAATCCATGTGTTGCTTGTTGTATTCTTTTTCAAATACTTAGAAATGAGCATTGGTGGTGCAGTGGTTAGAGTGCAGTACTGTAGGCTACTTCTGCTGCCTGCCGGCGGCCTGCAATTTGGCAGATCGAATCTCACCAGGCTCCAGGTTGACTCAGCCTTCCGTCCTTCCGTAGTTGGTAGAATGAGGACTCAGATTGTTGGGGGACAATAGACTGACTCTGTAAACTGCTTAGAGAGGACTGGAAAGCACCACGGAGCTGTACATAAGCCTAAGTGCTATTGCTAAATAGACCATTTAACAATCTATTCAAAGGCATTGTAGAGGTGAAGCTAATAGGAAAGAAGTCCTCTTTCTTTCCTCCTTTTGAAGATTTGCTATCCTCTAATCCACTCCCTTTTTCCATGCAACAAATCCATAGCCTCTTTGCTGTCTGGTGGTGTCTGAGGTTCTGGGAGTGGGGAAAGACCAAAGTGACCCAAGAAGTGGTTGACTTTGCTTCATTGTTCAGGGAGACATCTGTTGACAAAGTTTTAATTTGCATTCCTGCATGGAGTAGGAAGTCGAATGGGATGATATCAAGGAGCCCTTCCAGCTGTAGGATTCTATGAAGAAGTTGGTCCTAGCCCGCTTCAACCGAGGGGCAGCATCAAGATCATGAGAATCCTGCTTGATATTGCACTGGTAAGACCACTCCTGGAATGCTGCATCCAGTACTGGTCGCCAAAGTCCAGAAAAGACGCAGAGGCCCTAGAAAGAGCATAGAGAAGAGCAACAAAGATGATAAGGGGTCTGGAGGCTAAATTATACGATGGAGGGCTAAGGGAACAAAGTATATCTAGACTCTAGCCTAACGAAGAGAAGGATTAGGCTGACATGACAGCTGCCTTCCAGTGTTTGAGGGGCTATGAGAGAAAAGAGGTTTATTCTCCAGAGCACCCGAGGCCAGGAAATGAAGCAATCAGAGGTGGTCTTCAGCAGGTTCTGAACAGTTCTTGAGAACTGGTAGCAGAACCAAGCCACGCCCACAGAACCAGTAGTAAAAAAAATTGAGTCCCACCACTAGAAGCAATGGTTTGCTAAAAAGAGATTCAAACTGGAACTAAGGAGGAACTTCTAAAGAGTAACAAGAGTTAATCAATGGGACACCTTGACTCCTGGAGTTGTGGGTGTTCCATCCCTGGAGGTTTTGTCCAAGATGGTCCAAGATGGTGTAAGGTCTCCTGCCTTGACAATGTGGTTGGACCGGCACTAGAAGACCTCCAAAACGTCCCTTTCAGCCCTGCACTTCTGTGAATGCTGATCAGGTTGGTAGCCACTGAGTTTTGGGGCGCAGCAAATTCTGTGGCACAAGATAAACATTGCTTACCTCGACTTGTAAGTCAATAAATAAATCTAGGGATTTGCTTTTCTCTACTCTGTTTCCCTAGTCAAATAAATACACTTGGGGAATTTTACAGATCATATGTAAAATGGACAGCAATGGAGAAATTGGAGTCGTTGTCCTGTAGTGACATATAAGATCTCTGCACCAACTCATTCAGCTGCAGGGACTGATCTCCAGATGACAACCATCTGTCTGAAATCCTTTCCAGTTCCCGCACTGAGCAGGCCCTTGCAATACTTACTTTTGTTTTTGCTGCGTTCCCATGACACAGCCTTTGTTTCATCATCCCGGCCTGTGAGTGAGACAGCCACGCGGCTGCAAAAGCCATGTTCTCCCATTTCTTCCGACAGCATCCAAGAGCAGAGTCTATCTGGGGAATCCATTAAGCTTTGACTCCCATTCCCTTGGAAGGAGATCAGGTTGCTGGCAGAGATAATAGGACAGAAATCGGCAACAAGGATGCTAATATAGTTTTCTCGCCACTCAGATATGGGTCCAGGATGCCATCGACTCTTTCTTCTGGGCTTGGCAAGGTTCCTTTCTCCAATTCTGATCCAGAAAAGTATACTAGAAGATAAAACCTACTGCTCCAAGGCATATTTTTGTGGTGACATCATATTCAAGACAAAGGCTGATGGAATTTCCATGATCTCTCATTTCAGTGGGAAAACATTCATCAGCCTCTTTAAGGTGGGCTACGGGCAGAGAGACAGCGAGTTTTCACAGATGGGAGACTCCTTTTGGACCCAGGATTGACAGTATTCCAGAAGAGCTTCAAACCTTGTTCAAAAGCAGGCTGGAAGAACCACCAATGTACACAGGGAGCCATGTTTCCCTCCTGCTCCAATGTGCAGCCATTGTCTTGTGAGTGTCAGTCAACTACCAGTCAGGCTGATCTAAACCTCAGAGCCAGGAATCACTCAGCTAGCTGACCTGCACTTCAGTGTCTATTATTGAAGGATTAAAAGTCTGTAGAGCAAGGGTCTTCAAACTGTCTGCAAGGAATATAAATCCTTCCATTCCCCACCATCCAGTCAGAGCTGAAGAAGCTTCTTGGAGGAGAAGCGAAATGTCCAGTGGCCTCCTGAAAAAAGCACCTTTGGGATTATGCAAGGATGCATGCTTCTGTTTCAGTTCCCAAAAGGATCAGTCAACCAGCCTA
Organism: Laticauda laticaudata; assembly: GCA_004320025.1. Lineage (NCBI taxonomy): Eukaryota > Metazoa > Chordata > Lepidosauria > Squamata > Elapidae > Laticauda > Laticauda laticaudata. Next base: position 6,755 of record BHFT01036126.1, on the reverse strand, counting down.
AAAACGGAACAAATATTAAGTTTGGTCCAGAAATTCCTAGTCTAGGATCATCATCTTCAGCCAATTCAGAAAAAAAATGTCAAATTGATGAGCTTGCAGCAAACTCACTGCTAAGCTTCTCAAGAAAAAAACCAGGTCCCTCTGAAGCTGACCATCTGGTAGAAGTGGCTTGTTTGTAACACGGATCCAAGCTCCAAAGTCCCAAGTCCCCATGGTTTGGCTTGGCCTGTAATAAAGCCGGATACCAGACCCAAAACTTTCTTCCCGAGGCTTTCAGTTAGAAAGGCGTATCAGCTGTTGCTGGAATGCAGTTGCTCGTATGATCTCCAGGTCATGGAATAAAAAATTAAAGAGGTTGAATTTTTAAATTTCCTAACAGCGCAAGTCCACTCCGTGGACTGTTTCCTCTCCTCCTCTGGGTGAAGGCAGCCCCTCCCGAGGAGGCAAAGGAAAAACCACTGGAAAATGTTGCCAAGAAAATGGCAGGGTTACCAGGAGTCAACACTGAGTCAGATCAAACAAAGCTAATTCCATCTTCTTCAGAAAAAGGGAGACAGAACATAGAACACACAATAATAGGGGAAGGGACTTTGGAGGTCTTCTAGTCCAACCCCCTGCTCAAGCAGCAGACCCTATACCATTTCAGACAAGTGGTTGTCCAGGCTCTTTTTGAAAGCCTCCAGTGATGGAAGACCCACAAGGCAAGCCATATCAGTCGTTGCTTGCTCTCAACATGAGGCAATTTCTCCTCAGTTCTAGGTTACTTTTCTCCTTGGTAAGTTTCCCTCCATTGTCTACTCTATGGATTCTCAGTCATGCGGGTCATGGTTGTTCCAAAGATGCTCTTTTCAAGAGGCAACTGGACTTTCTAATTTTTCTTTGAAGACATTTCACTTCTCATCCAAGATGCAGACAAGACAGACTCATTCCCAACAACCTGTGCCTGTGCTTAATAGTGAAAGGACACAGAGCAGAAAACATCAGCGTTGAAGAAGCTTCTTAGATGAGAAGCAAAACGTCTTCAAAGAAAAACCAGAAAGTCCAGTTATCTCTTGAAAAAAGCACCTTTTGGATTTCAATCCATTGTTTTTTGCCTTGCTGTTTGGTGCTTTGGAAAATAGTTTGACTCCCTCATCTTTGTAGGAGCCCCTCAAATATTGGAAGACTGCTACCATGTCTCCCTTGGTCCTTCTATTCATTAGACTGGACATACCCAATTCCTGTAGCCATTCTTCATATGTGTTAGCCCCAACTTCCTAATCATTTTCGTTGCTCTTCTCTGCACTTGTTCTAGAGTCTCAACATCTTTTTTATATTCTGATGACCAGAACTGGATACAATCTCCCAAGTGTGGTCTTCCTAAGGCTTTGTAAAGTGGGACTAGAACTTCACATGATCCTGATTCTAGCCATCTATTAATGCAGCCTAAGATTGCATTTTGGCTGCTGCCACACACACTTCTGGCTCTTATTCAAGCGATTGTCCACTAGGACTCCAAGATCCCTCTCACAGTTATTGGCATTAAGCCAAGTTTCACCTAATCTACAGCTATGCATTTGGTTTTTCTACATTTATCTACATTGAATTTCATTTTGTTAGATAGGGCTCAGGGTTCAAGTCTGCCAAGATTTTGTCTTCTGGGGTGTGGGCTATTCCTGCCAGCTTAGGTGTTGTCTGCAAATTTGATGAATTCACCTGTTATTCCCTTGTCTAGATTAAACCTTTGGGTATCCCACTTTTTACCGTCTTCCATGTGGATGTAGTTCTGCTGAAGACTACGATTTGTAAGCTAGTTGCAAACCCATCTGGTGCTGGTGCTGTCTAACCCACATTTTCCTAGTTTATGGTCCACTTTATCAAATGCCTTACTGAAATCTAAGTATACTATGTCCACAGCATTTAACTGATCCACTAATTCAGTCACTTTGTCAAATAATGAAATCAAATTTGTTTGGCATGATCTGTTTTTGACGAACTTGACAAACTTTACAACATGCAAACTTCACAACTTGGTAGACTTCACAATTTGTTGCACAAACTAAGGAAAATGCCTGGGAAGATAAAGATAAAGATGGTTATATGACAACGCAGAGTAAAAAAAAAACCCAGGCAAGTTCATGGCCTCGGAGTGCAACACGTCATCTTTCTTCTAGGAGCTCCAGGTATGAAGGCACCTGTCTTCCTCCCGCCTTTTCCCCACAACAGGCTGAGAGAATGGCCTGAAGCCACCCAAGCAGTTCTCCAAAATGAGGGTCAGCCTGAACTTTGGGCTCCCCGTTACTTGTCCAACACCTTGAACACTAGACATCATCTCGAAGACAATGATTGCTCTCAGATGCTTCCTTGAGTGCAATAGCTTTTTGAGGGAGTATTTTAGTATTTTAACCATTTCATAATTTAGCATTTAGGTCTTAATTTAGAGTTTCTTGCGTAATGTTTCAGTAGTATTGGTTTTACATGCATTTTTATTCACTTTGTCTTGTTTTTTTGCTCACCTATTAGTGATTTATTTCTCTTGTATAATAGTATAGCTGTTAGACAAAATTTTTCTCAGTCACCCTAAGAAAGGATCTGATCTTTTTGATGGGACTTTTTATAATTTTGTTGAGGGGCTGCAGAAAATTTGGGTCCTGCAGCAACTGGTGAAAGAATGATTTGTAGGAGAAAGATGCTTTTGTTGGAATAAAAGCAATTTGGAAGATGTGGCAGATTTTTGTAGCAGCTCAAAAACCTGCAATTCAGCAAAGAGGACGTCACCTTCGATCTACCGAAAATAGATGACGGCCAAACAGGCTTTTTAACCCACTGTCTAAATCTGAACATTCATTTTGAAATCTTCAATCTGACCACTTTTCAAATGATCGAATACTAACTTGTTTGAACGCAGCAGGGCCAATTTGGCAGGTTCATTTCCAGTTTTTCAGAGTAAGTGCTCCCTCCTCCTCCCCCCCACCCCCAATCACATAATATGTTTTCATGGTGTTTGGCAAGAGCACCTCAAAATTGCGAGGGCTGCTTAGGAGGAAAAGTTTGTTTTGCCATGGCAGCGCAGTCCTCCTCGCTGGAGCGCTTTCCACACTCCTCCGAAAGCCTGCCGGCCGCTTCTGACAGCCAGGGCTGGGGGAAACCCTGCTGCTGGCACAGCCCCTGCGGCTAAGCCTCTGCTCCAAGCCACCCCATCCCCACTCCGCTTCCCTGCTCCTGCACCTCCTACTACAGCCCCCCCCCTGCCGTCCCTCCCACTTCCTTTTGAGAGCTGCTTCTGTCAGGAGTGGGAAGAGACTTGTGGGATAAGCAAGCTGCTTTTCACCGAGTTGGACCTCGGCTTCGCTTTGGAGCCTTCGGTGTATGGTCTGACCAGGCAGCACCAGACATCTCTGGGTCCCCCATGGAGACCTGCCGAGGGGTGATGGTGGCCTGGGCTGTCAGCCTCCTGACAGGTAAGCCTGCCTGACCTCTGCAGCCTCCTGTGAAGACCTGAAGGCTGCGAGGGAGGAGAAGGTGAGGGGGGTGGGCTCGCTGGCTCTGTTACCTGTTCCCTGACAGATGCCTCTCCAGGAGGCTCCAATGAGGATGCTCCTTTTCTGCAAAAGGCAAAAAGGGGAAAGACTTCCCCTTCTTTTCCTCCCTCTTTCTCTTTTCTATTTCTATTGCAGCTTTGGAGTTTGGCAGCTGGATAATTCAAAAATATTGATATTTCAATGTGTTGCTTTTGATACTTTCTTTGGACGAAGGAGGGAAAGGAAGGCGTTCTTCATGGAGCTTTTAAAATGCTTTTGCTCATTCAAAGCCGGGGGAGGGGGGGGTCCCCACTGGAGGCTTTGAGAGGGTTGGTTAATAAAATTTGCTGGAGCCACCTTCTCAGGGGCCTCTTCTTCTTCTTCTTCTTCTTCTTCTTCTTCTTCTTCTTCTTCTTCTTCTTCTTCTTCTTCTTCTTCTTCTTCTTCTTCTTCTTTCTTCTTTTTTTTTTCCCCTCTCTCCTCACTCTTCCCCCTCCTCCTCCTTCTTCTTCTCCTCCTCCTCCTCTCTTCCTCCCCTCCTCCTCCTCTTCTCCTCTCCTCCTCCTCTCCCTCTTCTTCTTCTTCTCCTCCTCCTCCTCCTCTTCCTCCTCCTCCTTCTTCTTTTTTTTTTAAAGAGGCAGCTTGGCCCCCACATATGGGTTCGATGCACAGCTGAAGGCAGCGTATTAAGTTACAGAGGAAGGGGGAGAGGGTGAAATTTCAACTTATTATTGGCTGCCTTCCTGCAAATTTAAACACCATTGTATAGCCAGGGCTGGGGCAGGCGGGATGTTCTGGCTGAAAACAGAATTAACTTTTTCTTTCTTTTCTTTCTTTCTTTCTTTCTTTCTTTCTTTCTTTCTTTCTTTCTTTCTTTCTTTCTTTCTTTCGTTCTTTCTTTCCTTCTTTCTTTTTCTTCTTTCTTTCCTTCCTCTCTCTCTCTCTCTCTCTCTTTCTGTTATTGTTGACATCTTTTTGTGCTCAGTTTCACCTCAAGGAGCAAAAACACTGTCTTCGGAGACTTTAGAACAACAGGGGTGGAAAGTTGCCTTCTGTTTTTTTGGAGAAGGTCTGCTGTTTGTATTTGTGGGAATGATTTGAAACGACTCCTCATTTTTTCCAGGCTGAGGAGAATTTGAAGGCTGGAGCACAGCAAATTGTGACTTAGAGAGGGAATGTGCTTCCACGTGGACAAATGATTGTGTTTTGCTTGCCACCAAGCTGATTTCAGGGTTGGCCTTTTTTTTCTCTGGTGTAGCAATTCCGCAGATTCAGGGTTTAAAGACGCTGCACTGCCACTACCGCAGTAGCAACCAGACCAAGTTGCATTTACATTTTAAGTGTATGCTTCATGCTTAGTATCTAGAGATGCATTATTTCAAGGGATCAATTAACAGGGTGTAAGTCTATTTTTATTTTGCTCCCTGTTTGTTACTACGGTGAATCCACTTTGTAGCTTAGCACTTCTGGAAGCCCCAATAGAGCTGACTGTGAAGGCAGAGTCATCAAGGGCAGCCAGGATCACTCAAGGGATGGTGAACTGGGCTGTAAGGTTTATAGACATACCCTCTGTCCTCATTCGTATAGATGTTTCGGGTAAAAGAATATCGGGCAATCTGCTGTAATATTCCTACCGAGTAATTTTTTCTCCTACAAACTATTTAGGAATGGGCTTCTCAGAATTTCACTCTTTAGATCAGGATTTCCTCAGCCTTGGCTGCTTGAGGATGTGTGGACTTTGGCTCCTGGAACTCACCGGGCAGCCATGCTGCAATCTTCACATCTTCTAAGGTTGAGAAACACTGCCTTAGAAACTTAAATACAACTTCTTTGTTTTATTCAATGTATATATCCACCCATTGGAAACCATTGACTTAGAAACTGAAATTTGCAGGGCTAACCCCATGAAAATTGTTGGCTGCTTGCTTTTCCAGCCCCAATAACACATCTTATATTTCAAATTTCCCAGTCCACTACTGCTTTCCTATCTCTTTCAATAATTAGGCAAGGTTGTGCATTTGGGGAGGAAGGTTTTTTTCTCATGCATTACAATGACTGAAACTGTGGATGGTCCATTTGAGAACTTCTGCCCCAAAAGTCCTGCCTTGGCATTGCTTGTGGGGCATGGGGAGGTCTTGGTGATCTTTATGGTTCCCTCCAGTGAGCAGGTGAAGAGCTGCAGGCAGAGTCTGAAGAGGTATGGAAGAAATGAAGAACACATCTAAAGGGTTCTTTTAATGAAGACTCAAGTAGGGATGTAAACTGAAGGATCTCCTCACAATCCAATTTATGGGAGAAATAAAACACACAAAGAAAAAGTATATGATTTTATGTTTATTTGGATCATCATATAGACCACCGCTCCTGATATTATCATTTAAGAAATTCTGGTCTAAGACTTGGGAGGTGATCATGAGTTGTAGAAAAGGTATCCAGGGATCATTCCCTTTACCCACCTGTCCCAGATCGGAGAATCATAGGACTGGAGGAGGCCTGGGAGATATTCCAGTTCTACCCCTTGCCCAAGGCAGGGGTCCCTATATCTATGGCCGAGGGAATTGGGTAGTTAGGAGTAGGGTGACATGATAGCAGTCTTCTAAAACTCAACAGGCAGGGATAGAGATGAGGATTGACTTGTTCTCCAAACTACAGGACCTCTCCAGGACTTTGCCTTGGAACCTAACAAAGCTGGCTGAGGAATTCTGGGAGTTGAAGTCCACAGGTCTTAAAGTGGCCAAGGCTGGAGACCCCTGCTCCAAAGCATCAGAAGGCAGGGCAAAAAGCAATGGGTTGAAGTTCATGAAAGAGAGATCTAACTTGGCACTAAGGAGGTATTTCCCAACAGTGAAAGCAATCAACCAATGGAACAGCTTGCCTCTCATAACGGTGTGTGCTCCGTCAGTGGAGACTTTCAAGAAAAGGTTGTACATTTACTTGTGCAGGATGGGATAAAGATTCCTGCCTCCTCCCTCCCTCTGTCCATCTGTTTGAATGAAGGGCACATATAGACTGTTGCCGTTGGCACTGTCGCTAAGGTGGCAACCTCAAAGACCACCAAAAACCTCTGCTTCTCAACCTCAGCACATTCAGGCGAGCTGCAGAATTCTGGGAGTTGAAATCCACTCTCTGAAAGCTGTTCGGGTTGAGATACCTAAACACACAGCTGGGGCCTGACTGTTTTCTCTAGCAGGGAGACCCAGGCCTGCCAGGAGCCAAGTCAGCAGCAGCCCCTCCCATCTGGCTGAGCCAAGCAGC